>JABXWE010059766.1:0-14920 GCA_014611495.1 Limonius californicus
GGGAAAGTCCAGGGAGGCAGTCGCGTCCACTTATTTTTTTCCTGTATCTATCAATTTCAGAAAAATTTCACAATCTGCAATGTTCATGTACAAGGTAATATCAGGCTTTTGCCTATTTTAGTTAATGCAAAAAATCGGTAAATGAATTAAAAAGGTCGGACGGTTAGAAAGTGTTGCATCCCATTTTACGGTAATTTTGCGGGATATATATACTGCTGCATAATTTACGGTATTTAATTTAAAGACACCCTGTCTGCAGGTTCTTTCTAAGTGCAGGGTCGGTTATTTCCAAAGTTCTTATTGACTATGGAAAAGAAATAACTAGGTAAAAGTGATTCAGCTTCCAATGGAGAAAATTTTATAGATGTAAAATAATAATGAGACACATTTAAAATTAATATGTAATTTTTTAAACAGGCGAATTTTTATATACCTACTTGTATCGGTGGAAAAAAAGCATTTTGGTGTCCTTCAAGAAACATTTTTGGGTTTATTATTTTAATATATTAAAATTAAAATTGTCAAAAGTAGGTCATGACATGAATAGCGACTAACTATCAATGTTGAGGCGTAAATGTTAGCCCTATTAGAAAGATCTCAAAAATAGTATAAAAGTTGAGATTAACAGTTACAAAAATAAATGAGAAAGACCTTTGCTAAATTTAAAAATTTAAAAATACTTTTATGTAAACGTAGGCTGTAAGGAACCAGGAAGTGAACTTGAGGGAAAGGTTCTCAGTATTATTGAATTATGAAAACATTTATTGCTAGTGAAACATTAAACTTAATATTTTTATACTAATGATATTTTCTATCTTGGAATAAAATGCAAATACATTAAAAGAAGTAGAAAACATTTTTTTTTATTTTGGTAGCATTACAACATAATTTCAAACAAGACAATACAATCAGTATAATATACCTACATAAATCAATTTATTTACCAATGCTTTTTCACACTATTTATACAGGGTGTCTCAAAAAGAATGGGCCAGCGTTTAATCACATATTCTTTAGGTAAAAATAAACCGATTAAACCTAATATACCTTAGGCAGAAAGTCCTTCCTTAAGAAGTTATAGGGCCTTAAAGTTCAATTTTTTATTTTTTCTTTTTATTGTAATTTCCACAAATCTAAAGTCACTTCTTTCAAATTTGGTACACGTACTTATTATTATGCAATACAGTGACATAATTATTTTCATTAACTAGACTTGACCGTAAGAGGCACTTAACCTACCACTGAAATTTTATTTTAGCTCTAACTTTGTTATTAGTAGAAAATTTTAAAATTTTAGGTTATTTTCTGAAAGAGGATTAAAAATTACAAAAATAAGGTACTCTTAGTTCATACGCGTAACGGCAACCGTTTGCCTTAAAATGCTTGTCCAAGTTTTGGTTTGTCGTAACGACGTGCAATTATTAGGTGGCCATGATCACAAAAACAATGGGTAGTGCTTGTGACGTACAGTAAAGAACAATGATAAGTCAATTAAATACTTTGGTGTTATAAAAATTGTATTTTTAATTTCTGTTTTGTGTTTACGAAAATGCCTCGACATTCGTTATGGCGACGCATTTTCGTAATCAAAACATAAATTAAAAATACAATTTCTATAACACCAAAGTATTTAATTGACTTAGCATTGTTCTTTACTGTGGGTCACAAGCACTACCCATTGTTTTTGTGATCATGGCCACCTAATAATTGCACGTCGTTACGACAACCCAAAACTTGGACAATCATTTTAAGGCAAACGGTTGCCCTTACGCGTATGAACTAAGAGTACCTTATTTTTGTAATTTTTAATCCTCTTTCAGAAAATAACCTAAAATTTTAAAATTTTCTACTAGTAACAAAATTAGAGCTAAAATAAAATTTCAGTTGTAGGTTAAGTGCCTCTTACGGTCAAGTCTGGTTAATGAAAATAATTCTGTCAATTTGAAAGAAATGACTTTAGATTTGTGGAAATTACAATAAAAAGAAAAAATAAAAAATTGAACTTTAAGGCCCTATAACTTCTTAAGGAAGGACTTTCTGCCTAAGGTATATTAGGTTTAATCGGTTTATTTTTACCTAAAGAATCTGTGATTAAACGCTGGCCCATTCTTTCTGAGACACCCTGTATACCACTGCACACGTAACAGCACGATTTTGCAGCTAGTGGTTTGCAAAGTTTGTCACTATCTTCGTCTAATCAAAATACTATACTATACTTATCTCTGAATGCCATATATTTATCTCAAGATTATCGCTAGTAATTTCTTCAAAACGGTTGATTAGCGTTTATGATTTTTAAGCTTTAATCAGCTGTCAAAATGATCCCAAGTAATCTGCTCATTGACTAGGCTAATAAGAAAGCAGAAATATTATGTTTAATTATGAGTAATCAATACCATGAGACCATAGTACCTGCATGTTTTATGAACGGAATCTGGTAAATTAATTTAAACAATTTAAGAGGCATCCACGTTAATTAATATCATCTTCCGTGAATAAGTATTACAAACTGTATTGCTTACACTGTTTATTTATAGTATTATGACACTGTACAGACACAGGGTTAGTTAGTTTATAACAAAAACAAGTTACTTTTAAGATTGCTTTATAAATATTATTACTAGCACATGAAAAATCTCACAAATACTATGACGTAAATCAATACTTTCAAAAAAGCAAGAAGCCAATTAACATGTAAAAGCTTCAACATTTTTATACTTATTAATAACTATCATATCATTTAAACCTCCTAAACCTTATTGACACTCAAGCAATCATAAAATGTGCATTCATACAGTTTCTATCTTTCCTGTATGAGTACTTATATGTTGCTGCAAGTTAATTTTGCACGCACTTTCCAAGTCACAAACATTGTACTGAAAAGATTTCTCTCCTGTATGAGTTTTTATATGTTCTTGCAATCTACTCTTACGTACACTTTCATAGTGACATATATTGCACTTGAAAGGTTTTTCTCCTGTATGAGTGCTCATATGACTTCGCAAGTTAAACTTGCGTGCACTTTTATACTGACATATATTACACATGAATGGCTTTTCTCGTGTATGAGTGTTCATATGACTTTGTAAGCTTCTCTTGTGTGCACTTTCAAAGTCACATATATTGCATTTGAAGGGTTTCTCTCCTATATGAGTTCTCATATGTTGTTGCAAGTGAATCTTACGTTTACTTCCATAGTCACACAAATTGCACTTGAAAGTTTTTTCTCCTGTATGATTGCGCATATGATTTCGTAAGTTATTCTTCTGTGCACTTTCATAATTACAAACATTGCACTGAAACGGTTTCTCTCCTGTATGAGATCTTACATGTTCTTGCAAGCTAATCTTCTGTGCAGTTGCATAGTCACACACATTGCACTTGAAAGGTTTTTCTCCTGTATGAGTGCTCATATGATTTTGGAAGCTATTCTTGCGTGTACTTTCATAGTGACATACATTGCACTTGAAAGGCTTTTCTCCTGTATGAGTTATCATATGTCTTTGTAAATCAATCTTCCTTGAACTTTCATAGACACAGGTATTGCACTTAAAAGGTTTCTTATCTGAATGAGTTCTTATATGTTCTTGCAACTTAATCTTCCGTAGACTTTCATAATCACACAAACTGCATTTAAAAGGTTTCTTTCCTGTATGATTGCGCATATGATTTCGCAAGCTTCTCTTGTATGCAGTTTCAAAGTCACATATATTGCATTTGAAGGGTTTCTCTCCTGTATGAGTTCTCATATGTGTTTGCAAGTTAATCTTCCGCGCACTGTTGTAGTCACATACATTGCATTTATATAACTTTTCCCCATTATGAATTTTAACACTTTCAAGCTTTATGCACTTCAATGGAGCTTCTATTATTACACATTCTTCATTGTTACTACAGATTTCAGTTTTTATATTTATTTCTTCATGTAATGATTCCAATTTAATGGACCAAGTATTATCGTATTTAGTATCATGCTTAAAATTGGAAGTTTCTGAAGGCAATTCCGATGTTTGAATTTCTTGCTGTTTTACTGTAACATATATACATGTTTGTATGTGGTAATAAATATTACATAAGTAACTAAACTAGTACAAAATCATTTTTAATATATTCCTACATTTTCCCAATTTCAAATAGATAACAATTAAGAATCAAATCAAATAATCAAGTCCCATCCTACATCATTAACCTACCAATATTTAAACAATTTTAATGGAAGATTTATAGTATTGTAGTTGCTACGAATTAGATTGATATGTATTTTAAAACTACAAGAACTTTCTTATAATTGTTTTTGTAAGAAAACCCTTCTTCATTATTACTTATTTACTTGCTTGTACTATTTAACTTACAATTGGTTTTCGGTGTATAAAGCAAACTTACCATATGTTTCCAACGCACTCTGAGATAATTCTTCCTTGAATTTGGTTTGATGCCAGATATCGCATGTAGGATCTGTAAATTTTAGTAACGAATTCTCACTGGTAACATCGAGTTTGCCATCTTCATTATTATCCTGTAAGGTATCCATGTTGATATGCACAGGTTCTTCTGTAGTAAGCGGTTGTTCTTTGACATCTGCCCCATTATAATCCTAGGAAGATAAATGAGTGAACAATTCAGATATGAAAGTGTAATTGTGTAAAGTAAATATACAAACATCACTCACCTGCATTTCAGAAAAGTATAATAGGAAAACTATTAATAGTGTTAGGCAAATACTTTTTCAGTAACCCTTAAAATATTCTTTTAGTGTCAATAAACTGGTAGAGATGGCCGCATTTGAACTACTTTTGCTCCATATACAAGAAGAATCAAAATAATAGTATATCAACTATTGATGCTAAGGCGGTTTCAACTCCGTTAGAACATTCCACCGAGCTTCTTAATCTTTCTCATTTCCCATTGATGCCTCACGGCGGTGGGCCCTCTAGCCATTTCCGATAGTTGTTACGATCTCTCGTCATTTTTCTAACTTCTTCGATGTTTTTTCCTCTTTGCCTAGCCACCTCCTTGATGTTATCTTCCCATTTGGCTCGGGGTCTACCTCTTGAACTTCTTCCTTGCGCTCTCATTTCTTTAACTATCTTGGGGTATCTTTCAGCACCCATGCGATTGAGGCGTCCGTACCGCTTTAACTGTTTTAAGGCTATCTCTTCTACGACTGGTTGTTGGTCTAGCTCGTCTCTTATGCTCTTGTTTCGTACTCGGTCTCTTCTCCTTTTCCCAGTACTCTTCGCAGGTATTTCATCTCCGATGCTGTTCCTTTTGTTCTATACTTGTCAAGTATCGTCCAAGACTGATCCGTAGAGTAACGTGGGAATAAATATTGTTTTGTATAGATGCATTTTCGCTTTGGTGCTTAGTTCTTTTTTGCCTATCACTGTGTTGTTTATTTGATCATACTGCATCATATTTACTTTACTTATTCTGTTTTGTATTTCTTCCTCTATTCGTCCGTCATCGTTTATTGTAGTTCCCAGGTATTAATATTTTTCTACAAATTCGATTGGGGGTCCTTCTATCTGTGCACCTACTTCTCGGTCTTCTCTTCTTATGTGCATTATTTTGCTTTTTTCGCATTTATTGTCATTCCCTTCTCTTCCAGGTTGTTCTGGAATTCATTATATAATAACCCAACCTTGTTTTTCCGACTTCGTTTTTACACTTTCTTATTATGCCAGTCATATTCGCTTCGAAGAGCAATAAACTTAAGCTGTCGCCTTGTTTGACCCCCTTCTCCATGTTAAAATCTTTAGATTTTTGTCCGTTGAGCCTTACTACTCCCACTACTTTCTTATTTATACTTTTAATTGTTCTTATGAGCTTTTCACTTGTTTGCAGTTCTTCTAGTGCGCTCTATATCTATTTTCTAGGTACCTGATCAAAGGCTGCCTTGAGGTCTAGCAAAGCTACGAAAATTTCTCTGTTTTTGTCTAGAATCTTTTCTATAATTTGTCTAATTGTATATATGTGGTCTTGTGTTTGATTTCCAGGGCGGAGGCCGCTTGTTCATCTTCAGTTTATCTTCGATTTCAATCCTTAGACGTTTTTCTATAATTTTTGAGTACATTTTGGAACCTACTGGCGATAGACATATTGCACGATAGTTTTCACATTTTGTTGTTTCGCCTTTTTTATGTATAGGGACAATGATGATTCTTTCCCATTCAGATGGTATTTATCCAGTTTCCCATGTCTTCACCCTCGATTCGATTTTCGTGTTCATCGTTTTGTGCTTCTATTTCTTGATGTTGGTTTCTTCTTACGTTTTGGAATTTGTTTTTGTAGTGTTCTCGCCAGGTTTCTAGGATTCCTTTTGTTGTTATTTTAATCTCTTCTTTTAGGTTTATAATATTACGTATTGGCACTGATCGGTTGCCCTTCAGCCTTTTTATCACATTCCAGAATTGTTTTTGGTTGTATATATAATTCTCTTCCATTTTTCTTCAGAGCTCTTCTCTTGCTACGCGTTTCGCTTATTTTACAGCTTCTTTTGCTTCATTCCGTTTTTGTATGTAGTTTCGTTTGTCTTATGTATTTGTGCTTTTGCATCTACTCCATGCAACTTTCTTCTCTTTAATCTTATTCTTTATTTCTTCGTTCCATCATTTAGTTCTCTTTTTTGGGCATTGTAGTTTGTTAGTTCTGTTCCGCTTGCTTCTTGGGTCGTTTTTGGTAGGACTTCTTTAAGTGTATTCCATCTTTCATTAAGGTTCCACGGGGTTTCTATTTGGTTCTCTTCTGCTTCTAATAAATTTAAATTTATGCTGAGCTTTCCTTAATATTCTTCTCTTATTTGTGGGTTTTCTAAAGCCTCTATTTTAACGCTTGTGTACTTTTTTCCTGTGTCTTTTTTTGGACATACAATTACAGTATCTGCTATCAGCAACCTGCGGTTGGTGTATAAAACGGGTCCCCTTATTACTTTACTCCGTTAAAACAGTTCACCGAGCTAATAAAACAGAAATGAACATTTTTTAGGTTTCAAAAAAGCTTCATGTCTGAAAGAGGATTTCAAAAAAAATTTTGAAGTTAATTTGGATTAGTATAAGATTAGGCGGATGTTTTTGCAGATTTAAAGATTATTTGACATCAACCAGTGAATCAAACATAGTAAACATTAATTTTAATGTGTAAGAATGATATTTTTAACACATCTGTTGGTAAATGTGACTTGTGCTGGCTTGTAACTTTTTACTGTAATTCGCCATTTGTTGAACCAATCCTGAAGTACGTCGAGATGAGTTTGCGGATGTGTTGCTACTATTTCTGAGTTTTCATTGATTGGGAGGACAGCCGTATCATCAGCGAATATGACAATTATGGTATTGGTTGTAGTAGTCGGAGGTGTAGACCGTGGTGTGAGTATAATGGTGAGGCGGTAAGCAGGTCCATATTCGTCTAGTTCTGCGCATGACGTCACGCTCGGAACATCCTTTGGAATTCGGGCTGAAACTACCACGTGTTTACTAGTTTTGCTTCGTCGAATCCGCGTTTTTTACTAGTTTTAAACAAGTGTTAATTAAAACAACAGTGAGTTAGTGACTATTTAAACTTCACAATTAAAATGCCATCTTGTGCTGTGTACGGTTGCAACAACTATTCTAAAAAAACGAAAGGAACAGAAATAAAATATTTTGGATTTCCGAAAACTGACATAGTTAAAACATGGATTAGTGCTTGTCGAAGAAAAGATAAGTTTAATGTGAAGCATGGTAAGTCAAGTATCAAAAATTCTAATAGTAAACTTATAGCATTTAATTTTTAGCATGTGTGTGTTCCATACACTTTACCAAGGAAAGCTTTGACATACCGTTGCGGGAGCAACTTTTAAATTATAATCCGGTAAACAGTAGAAATTTGAAAACAACGGCAGTTCCCACGGAAAATTTACCAAAAAGCACAGTTGAAACAAAACGGCCTCTCTCAACAGAATGTGACAATCGATTGACGAGACTCGTAAAACGGCAACGTCATAATTATGTTTCTCATCCTACTTCAAATTTGCATGAAGCATCTACTGAAGAACAGGAAGAGCCTGAGGCCAGTGATAAAAATGACACATTATCCCCATCAGAATTGCAAAAGTAGGTACCTTCGGTTTTTTTTAATTGTATGTAATTTCTTTAACTTGCAGGAAGGACGATCAAACCGAAACTACTATTTTGAAGAAAACAATTGAGGATCTACGAGAAGAGAGTCGAACCTTCAAACAAAAATATAATGATGCCAATGAAGAAATAAAGTCGCTACGAGAAAGAATTAGTTTTATGGAAGAAACTCGTTCGAGTGAAATTCAGGAGAATTTGCGAAAATTACTTAGCAAATGTTTCACTCCTGGGCAAATAACATTGCTGTTAAATGAGAAAAAAAAAAGAATTCGTTGGAGCTCCGATGACATAGCTTCGGCAATATCGCTAAGAAGCATAAGTCCGAGAGGATATAGATTTTTAAGAGCTAATAATTATCCATTGCCAGGATTTACGACGTTACGGGATTGGGCAAAGTGTCTAAACTTGAGTCAAGGAATTCTACAAGATGTGCTACGTCTAATGAAAAGCAAGTCCTGTGAATTATCAGTAGCAGAGCGATTAACAGTGCTGACATTCGATGAAATATACATTTCAAACAAAATATGCATTGATAGACAGTTTCAAGAAAAACTTGGTCCTCATAGGGCGTGTCAAACTGTTATGGCTAGAGGTGTGGGCGAATGGAGGCAGCCACTTTATTATAAATTCGACCAAAATATGAACAAAAGTATATTACTTGAAATAATATCTCAACTATACTCTGCAGGCTTTATTGTAGTTGCCATCACAAGCGATATGGGGTCAGGAAACGTAGGATTATGGTCAGAGCTAATGTCGGTTACAACAAACAGTGTTTTTTTAATCATCCGAGTGATCATTCGTTGCCAATATTTGTATTTGCAGATATACCTCATTTGTTGAAACTACTAAGGAACCACTTTTTAGACCAATCATTTCTATATAATGGGAAAATATTGGACAAAAGTTGCGTAGAGACGTTAATTTCAGCATCTGCTTCTGAACTCACTATAGCTTGTAAAATTAGTTCATACCATTTAGATTTGAAAGGAACAGAACGACAAAAAGTTCGGCCCGCGGCTCAACTATTTTCAAATCAAGTAGCGAAGGCTATAGAGTGGTGTGGAAAAAAGGGTTTCATGGAAGGCAAAAATTGGGAGGAAACTTCTAAAATAATAAAAGCAACAAATGATTGGTTTGATGCCTTCAATTCCAGATCTAAATTTGGAACTCATTCAGGAACGAATGCTTTTGGTACGGATTTAAACGCACAAACTACTGTATTAAATAACTTTACTGAAATTATTCAGTCTATTAAATTTGGCAATCACAAAGGATTAATCCCATTCCAGAAGGGTATTTTACTGAGCAATAATTCTTTAATCAATCTCTTTAAATATCTGCAAAGTAAATATTCGCTTCAATATTTATTAACATATCGCCTTAACCAAGATATATTGGAAAATTTCTTTTCTTACATTAGGGGGATGGGGGGATCGAATGATCATCCATCCCCTTTGGATATAAAATATAGGCTAAGATGGTATATATTAGGCAAGCACTCAGCATCAGTTTTTACCGAAAACAGAAATTCCGAGGAAAACACCCAAGAAAATTGTTTTGTGCAACCAATGCAAGAGAATAAAGACACTGATATTTGTTTATCACAGGGTGTATTAAAGCGGTTTGCGACAGATGCATCATCCGACGAACTTAGACAAGATGATGAAACAAGTCAACTTCCACATACATTTATTGAACCAGATTTTGATCAGTATTTGGAAGTTGAAATGAACAAATTTTCGACAGATGAGCACGATTATTTGTTGGCTGAGCTTGATCTGCTTCCCTCCAAAGAAGCAGTTAGCTACGAGGGATTAAAATATGTGGCAGGATATGTTGCTCACAGATTCAGAAGCAAATATACAAATTTAGGAAATCCAACGCAACAGCTTGATTTTAAAAATGATGTACCGGATTGGATCGAGTGTATTTCACGAGGGCAACTTATTTATCCCAGTGAAGAGATGATGAAAGTGGCACTAACGATGGAAAAATAATTCCAAGAACTTCATGGAAATTCGTTGTCCAATGAGAGGTTCTTATTTGATACCTTGGCACAGAGAACAATGGCCAAATTACCGCATTTGAACACACCTGTACCTGACGAAGTCATTAGCTGCTTGGCACGTACAAGAACATTTATTAGATTGCGTCAATTGAATAAACAAATAAGTTTTAAAAACTGTCAACGAAAATTAAATCGTAAAATGTCGAAATTCACTAATGTAAAAAAAATAATCTGTAAATTTTGTAATAAAATATGCAATATATTTTTGGATTGACAAACAGTTTTTACTTTTATTTTTTTATACCTAGTACCTATGTACATTAGCAAAAAATAATTTTGTAAGTTAATTTGTACGTAATTGTAAGTTAATATTGAATTTGAGACTAAATTATTTTATAGTATTCTCACGTAAAAATTACCTTGATTGCTATGCCATCACAACTGAAACTAGAAAATAATTCAAATTGAAGTCAATTCGCAATTCGTCGACTCAAAGTGCTCAAAGGTAATAGCACGCCATGTACTTTTCTCGGATTCATTCCCGAGCGTGACGTCACAGCGAGTGACGAGGATAGCGCTAAGATGCGCACCGCCACACCATTATACTCACACCACGGTGTAGACTAGATAGAGCAGCGGTCCCAGTACGCTACCGTACTGAACTCCGGAGGTGAATTCGTGGTAGTCCGACACTGTGTTATGTATCTTGACTTGATAGGTCCTCTCGATTACATATCGTTTTAGAACTAGATATAACCGGCTTGAGAAGTGTAGTTTGATATTGTATTAGAGGCCCAAATGCCATACTATATGAAAAGACTGCTTTATAGTCAGGAATGCGGCTGTACATATTTGTTTATCTCTAGGTTCTCCCTTACATGGGTAACAATTCGATAGCCTTGATGGACTGTTGAGTGAGATTGACGAAAGACGAATGCTAGAATGGAATTATGTGGTCAAGATCTACAGTTTCTTGTATTGTATTACGCAGTAGCCTTTCAAATATCTTGGAAATTAAGGGTAGTAGACTGATTGGTCTATAGCAGAGAGGTTGTGTGGGTGGTTTGCCAGGTTTAGCAACCACAATAATTTGGGTGTGCTTCCATTGAGCAGAAAAATGGCATGTTCCCAATGTTTTAATAGTGGTGAGTGAGACTAGAGCTTTTCGCAGAAGGTTTTATTAAATCATACCCCAGGGCTTCCGCGATCTAGATTTGTTGACCTACTTCGGCTGACAAAGGTTTGCCTGACAATTACAGCTGACATGGCGCATAATAAACGATTGAATTTCGTTGTTATCATGATGTTGTAGTGTCGTAAAACGTTAGCGAGATGTTCAGCGCATGTATCTGCTTTTTTTATCTGGCCTAGGTATCGTCTAGGTTTTTCATTAGGGTATCATTGCAACCGGTCTTTTCAACTTTTTGATACTTTCTATAACGTGCATTATATGACGAGGGATATTAGCAACTTCTGGATGGTTGTTCGTTGTACTGGGTGTAGCTTGTCATGCAGCGTTTTGTATCATTGTAGTTAAGTAAGAGGTTGCTTCGTCAAGGTTTTGGGTGTTCTCAATTCGAATAGCAAGATTTACTCCTTTTTCCAGTAGGTATACATACTTCTGAACTGGTCCCAATTTGTGTGTTCAGTCTAAAGTTTTCAGGAAGGTTTTTTGCTGATAATTGTTGTACTTGGGGTAGTTATAACCGGGGTGTGATAGGAAGACAAAACGTGGTTAGATTATAATTGGATGTATATATTTGGTATACCGCGAACAACACCAGAAACAGCAAATTAAACATCAACAGTTCTTTTTAGAATGATTTTCTTAATGAGCTCATTTAATTAACACTTTCATTGAGGAGCTGAGTCTATGAAGTTTTGTATTACCTGTATTGTATGCAACAATTTTTTGAATTTTCTTGCTGAAATAATGTTTTAAATATTTCTTAAATTAAATAAGACAGCAAATGTATACGAAAGTTGTGTATTTTTTCTATATCAACGTGTTTCACTCAGTTTTAATGCTCGCAGTTGCAACGCATCTGCATTTAAAGTTGGTGGCTTTTATTTGCCGACAATAATCTTATTAATACAGCCGCAATAATTATAAATTAGAGTATCAACCTACTTAACAATAATATAATTTTTGTAAAATATATTTTGTGCACATTCCTCTTAATTATAATTAACTGTAAATAAAATAATGAATTTAATTTATTTAGAAAATCCATAATTATAACATACTCTGGGTACAAAGTAGGTGCACATATTTGTTACAGTAATGATGGTAAAGGTAAAATTAACAGTACAATAAATTGTCTTCCTGCCAACATTTCTTTTAACAACACACTCATAGATTTCAGCAGGAGGACCTTTGTGTAACAAATTATTTGCACAAACATCGCATTTTATTTTTTTAGAATGTATGTTTCGACAGACAACTCCTTAAACTTATAATAATATTTATACTAATACAGCCGCTGGTAGAAAAATGTTCCAGTACTGGAGGTAGACCGATACTACGACTAGAATGCCTAAATTCTCACTGTACTCACAATTTGAGGGATAAGAATGGACTTTCCAAAATTATTATACTTTTAAAATAAAACCCAAACGTAGAACAAGTAGGGTTTACATTACGAAAGCTATGTTGCCTAACTTTCTTCTTCAAGATGGGTGGATGAAGAAGTCTCACTACCAGGTGGTTCAAATGTTGTCGTTAATTGTTTCTCGGTTTCCAAATCTATAGCAAAATCTTTCAATACAGTTCTATAACGTGAAGCATCTATTGTTCTAAAGTAACTCATATATTATTGTTTGTAATGTACACTTTTCGTGCTTTTACTTACGTGGTAAGTGTAATCTTGGGACTGCAATTTCACTTAAACGTTTTCCATGCAAAATTTAGATTTAAGTATATGCTGCAAACTGTTCTGTTTATTACTTTGGCGGTGATACCAAAGCAGTTCGTGAGTAGCGTGAACGTTATCAAACGCAAAAACGCGCTTAGTCAGTTTGATTATTGCCGATTGTTGTCAGCCGTCATGATGCTTGAAATTATGGGATTGCCTATTCATAACTCCCCATTCAAATGTCAAACTAAAATTATTTACATTTCGCGGTTGAAAGGTCGTTTTTTACAGCATCATCTTATCCACAGTGGGGTACTATTTTGTATTTGTTTCTGTGAAATGGCTACAACCTTGACTATTTGTGTTAGAGGGCCAGTGTATGTTCCCTGGAGGGCTCTGGTCAGACCCAACCCGTGTGTTCCGTGGCAGTGTCAGATTAGATGGATAGACAGTCCCTGGTGAAGGGACGCAGTTTCATCAGTACTAGGCTAAGGTTAAAGGTCAATAAAGTCGGCATGGCTTAGTCCTAGATACTTGCGGGGAGAGTTGCATCACTGGAATGGCCGTGCCACTGCTATGCGGAAGGCAAAGGAAAACCACCACATTTAGTATTCCTAGTACAATCATGATGGCTATAAATTCAAACAATGGCCTCGCGTACGGGCACCCCTTAAATGGAGCAGGGTGTTATGTGATTTTAGAATTTGCCGCTACACTTTGGCAGTTCCGTGATTTCTTTGCCGCTTCGTAGAAATTAGTATCGCTGTTTAATTAAATTCTTATTTTGGTTACTATTTTCGGTATTTTGTTTTGTCTTTCTTAGCTCAAATTGTGTCAATAGCTCTTTGTGTTAATCGCAAGCTCCTGTTTTTCTTTCGTGCTAAACCTTGAACGCTTCTGGGAATTCCGAGCGTCAAAAACAAAATTCCTTCTCGAACTTCTTCCATATGATTTCGTCATGTTATGTAATTTTGAGGGGAGACGTGAGATTCCCATGGCATTTTGATTCAGTTGGCATTCAGACCTCCGCCACTCCGGGTCCTTGAAAACAACATCTGTCGAGGCCCGTAAATGTTTTTTTTTGGAGTGAAAACGAGACTTCCGAAAACGACGGTTGAGCTCTGGAGAGCGTTCCCTTTTTTTCCTCGCGGCGTATTGCTATTTTTTTTTACGATTTACCGTATCGTGTTTTGCTGTAGTGCAAAAGATCCTCGACTTATTAATGTCGGATTTATATAAGTGATAGCAAAATGGTCGCCATGGTTTTGGACAATTAAAGTTTTAATCGTTCCTACGAACTTAGTTCGGATCTTTGTGAGGTTAAAGGGGGAAATAAATAAATCGTACAAGTGCTGTGCCTGGGTTTTGGTTCGCTCCGTCGTTCTCGAGAATTTTGCTGACATCGTTGACAGCAGTTTGCTCCCCATCAAATAGAGCAGCTCAGGGGGTTGATCTCCTCGATTATTCGGATATAGCCCTGTCTGGCATCGCCGAAGTCAACATCTCCCAGGATCAACCACTCCTTTCTTCCCGTTTCTACATGGATTCGACACCTTGATCTTGTGCGAAGCCTTCTCATCCACGAAAGGTAAAAACTACCAAGTTTTGTGCTTGTGGAAAGTAACTTTCGGCTTGGCACGCGTATCTTGCAAAATTCAAACGTATTGACTTTGTTGTTACATCGATAAAAAAAATATTAACAGTGACCTGAAGCCACTGTTTGTTTTGCATTAATTATATACCGACGCTAATTTTATGCTATTATTTCCTGTAAACTTTACGCCTTTGACCACACAGTCATTTTAACATAAATATTGTGTGTCAACGACGGCAAGTTTTATTCTCTGAGTGCTCAAGAATTAAGATTCTGTAATTCGGATTTTTGGTGTTAAACTTGTCATATTTTAACCAATATTCATATCATTATATGTGATTTAAAG
>JABXWE010059767.1:0-10568 GCA_014611495.1 Limonius californicus
AGTGCTACGAGAATTTAAATATCTGGGCTCGACACTGAACGAACTGAACCTAATGCTGCAGACAATTCAACAGAGACTGATTGCTGGGAATAAGGCGTATTATGCAGTACAAAGTGAAATGAAATCACAAATAGTGGACATAAAAACCAAAGAGAAATTGTATAAAAGCATCATAAGACCGATAGTGACCTACGGATGCCAATCGTGCACAAAGACGACCAACTCCGAAGACCTATTAGCGAAGTTCGAACGAAAAGTACTGAGAAGAATATTTGGACCGATCCAGGAAGAAAACGGGTGGAGGATAAAATATAACCACGAACTGGCAGAACTGTATAAAGAAATAGACCTGGTCACATACACTAAAATACAACGACTGCAATGAGCAGGGCATGTAGAGCACATGGAAGAAAGAAGATTAACATAGAAGATCTTCAAAGGAGGCATGGAAGGCAACAGGAGACTACGACTAAGATGGCTCGTAGGCATAAAGAGCTGGAAAACAGCGGCTGCGTGGAGAGAAGGATGGAAAAGAATGTTAAACGAGGCTAAGAAAAGAAGCCCACAGAGGGCTGTAAGGCTCACAAAGGGCTGTAAGGCCACGGATGGATAGATGGAAAATCGTAAAAAATCATCCAACGAAAACCTTCACGTGAAATTTCCATTTTTTTCACAAAAATTTTTTTAAACGGTCACTGTAAACAAACTACTCGGTCAATTTCTAAGCTGCCACTGTTTGCACAATAACAACGTAAAATTTTACGAAAATAATCATGACACATCTCAATAGCGCCTCCTAGTGGTCATTTGTAAATCTTAAAAGGCTACCCTCGTATCAACAATAATAATCATCAAAACGCCCAAGACATTGTAATTGACGCTTAATATTGATAGCTGAAGCTTCAACTAGTGGTAAATTAACCAAGAGTAGTTAATACCCACTTAAAGGACCCATTATCTTCTAGATACTCTAATTTATGTTTTCCTGGATCATATTCTATAAGTAAGTACCTGGTACACAGCTAGTCAGCAATTTACCTTCACTCGTCTACTTTTTACGGAAATTTTTAAGTATAAAATAAAAAAATTGGAGAATTTTCAAGATTTTTCTCTTTTATATTCTTTTTACTCATTTTAACTAAGAATAAGAAGAATTATATGTTTGTTTCGTATTGATTAATCCTAATTTTAACACCCCTACGTGCTTGTGCCCGAGGTAATGCCTCACCTTTCGCACCCTAAACCGGCTCCTGCTAACTGCGGACTAAACAGCCTTACATCACATAATCCCCAAATTAATTTTGAACATTTAACACACATTATTCGCGTAACATCGCTAATTACCTTCCGACTATTTGAATGTCATTACTAAATCACGACTGCCATAATAACTATTTTTTTTAATTCTACAGGATAACTTAGACGAAGGCTTTCCTAGCCGATTGTCACTATTGATTATCTATTAATTCATTCGTAAATAATAATTGATATTTACTGTTCATTTTTATGCCTCATTTCTATGGCATTATGAGTATAAAATACTCCGAACAACTGAAGACCTCGATTCGCCCTCTGAATTTGGCTAAAAGCTACAAAATATCGTCGCAGAAAAAGAAACATTTTTAACGTAAGAGAGCAATAAAATTATTTTTCACACAGATGCAATCCTTGCCTCATGCGAGTTATTACAAAATGTACCGAATTAATCAAATTATTGCTACCGGTGTAAGTGGGTGCACTTGCACTGTAAGACGAATACTGTTTGGGCTATGGAATTAGATGATGTAGAGCACGGAAGAAGTCGCTGCTTTCCGGGAACTGAAAATGTCACTAGTTGCTATGGACCGAGAAACAACAGAACTGGGCCAAAGAGGAATGGCAGAAGGCCATTCCATCCATTCCCTGGTGGAAATACGTAAATAAGAAGATTCACTGGGGAGGAATTTTCACCAAATTTGTATTTCCAACAATTACGTATCCAATTACTGTTATGGTACAAGATTGCAAGGAATTGTTCAATTACATGCCACCTCTTGGTTGATCAACACCACTAAATACCTTACAGGATACGATGATTTCTTTTCTTCGTGTGTCTTATCCGCTCAGCGGACGTTGGCCATCATCATAGCGACCGAGATTTTGTTCGCAGCCGCTCGGAAGAGTTCATTCGACGTTTTGCCATACCACTGGCTTAGGTTCTTCAGCCAGTATATTCTTCGTCTACCCTGTCCTCGGACACCCACTTTTCAAAAGCTTCAGTTCTCTTGGTGGTAGCTTCCGTGAGCGTCCAGGCCGCCACACCGAGCAAGAAAAATTAGTACACGTAGAACTTAACCATTCTCGTACGTAGTGGCAGACTCAGAGTATTACTAGAAAACATATCGCGCATTTTTAAGAATATTGTTCTTGCTTTTTCTATTCCTTGCTTTATCTCCCTGCTATGGTCCCATGGATCATTTACTAAGCATCCCAGGTAGGTTTTCCACTCTTTCCAAAGCAACATTGTTCGTGGATTATTTTTAGGAACAGTTTCAAGACGTGACTCATGAGGCTGATTGTATGGTAGTCCTCACATTTCTTTGAATTTCGTATTTTGGGCAGTGTGATGAATATTGATTTAAGCCAGTCCAAGTTATTGTACCGGATTCATAAATTTTGTTGAATAACACTAACAGATTTTTCAGACAAGCCTCCCTGAATAGTTTTAACGTTTCAGCTGGGATTGCTTGTACGCCCAATTCCTAGACTCATTTTTGTTTTCTTATGCATAGCTAAAGTGTTATGTTTTTTATCCATTTCTTGGATTTCAGTACATTTCGCCTTAAACCATCTTTCTTTAGCTTTTCTAATTACTTTTCGTATTTCCCTATGCTTTTCGTCGTATTTTATTTGGTCCTTGTTTTTTAATTGGCGTCTTTCTTAATAATACGATGCTACCTAATCGAAAAGACCTGTATGGAGAAGAAAATGTTATTTTCTTAGAAGATAATGCTCCTTATCATATAGTAAAACAGTTCCACCAATAAAATCCAATAAAGTATTTGTAGCAAAGGATATCAAACATTATACCTATATCTACACGAAATCTCTGTGATTTTTGCTTGTTCCGCTATATAAATATCTTGTAAAAAATATTAGTGATCAAGAACAAGCACTGGCCAATTAAATATTAAAAATAGTTCCAATTTAAATAATATGTTTTATAATGTTGGAGATTTATATTGCATAATCTTTGTAATTCTTCATGAACCAAAATGTCTGTTGAGTTGTTTTATTATATTAGAATAACAAGTACGTATTTGTTAGTTTTTAAAGTAATGCAAGACTTGTTAACAGCACTGTAAATGAATACGTCCAAATCCTACCGCTTTACAAAGACTGTGTTATGAATCACCAGCTCTGGCGCGCTTCTATTGCAGAGAGATTTTGCAGGAGATCTAACCCCGATTAAATTTGCTGTTACTTTTCATTGCTTTCCGAGGCTGAGTTTGGGCTTGGCCTTTATGCTGTGGTCAATGTCGTTCAATAAGACGATTTGAACTCCCCCTATCTGCGTAGTTGTCATTCTGACAGGGGTACCCTTCTTCGGGTTCATTCAGTACACAAATGGATGGTTCTAAATGTAAAAAGGAGTATGATAAAATTCGCTTGCATAACAGAGCAATGTGGACGGCATTCAGGCGGTATTCGTAGTGCAGAACAATCCTTGCTGATCAGTGCTGTAGTGGGTGAACCTATATAGTGTCATATGCAACCAGTCGTGCTTTGGAAGGTATGTAAAGCTGTCGGTCCCGGTTGTCATTAGAAAATCTTTGAGAATCGTAGACCCTGTAGTGACACTTCTCTACTCTGTTCAATGGGTTAGGCTAGCGTCCTGCCTGGCATAGATGCAAAGAGGGCTCGCAGCATTGTAGATAAGTAACAGACCATTAGCTTATACACAGAGGAAGACGAAAAATATAATAAAACTTTATTTATGTTAACTTTTGTGTGTATAATAGTAGTAATCTTCTATTATAAATGAAATAAATGGAAGGGTAACTTTAGGAAGAAACATTGCATAATTCAAACTGGTGATGAAGAAAAGCATTTAGTGCTTGACTTCGCAAAATTGAATTAATATCGTTTAAGAGCATCTGCAGACTAGAAAAAGGTATTAAACAGAAACTTCGGGGGACACCCGTGCGTCATGGAACAAATAATTCAGTACATATCTATTTTATATTTTGATAAAAATATTGGGCGCTCTGTTATTATAATTATTTCTGTACTTACCTATTCCGCATTTATAAACACATTCCCACGTAAAAATAGCAGAAAATCTTTAAATTGTAATAATCCTTAATATAAATTATTACTTTAAATCTTCTTATCCAGTTACCTGATTGAGATCGTTGCTGTATGTTTTTTTTTATATTTCTTCTTTGTTTCGTTTTTGCGAATCTATTTCTGACGTTTCTTTTTACTAATCTCGTTTAATATTGTTTATAAATGTAAGGGGTGTTTCCTAAAAATCCGTACTAATTTTAAGAAATTAAATTTAAATTATGTTTGTTGTCTTAATACATTTTTACAGTTAGCAGTCTAAAATTTGTTTCGCTAATTATAAAAATGAAGTCTAAAGAGTTAAACCTACGCATTCGTGTGTATAACTTCTACAAAAGTATCATAAACAGAGGAAACGCCTATACCGTGTCGCATTTTAGACAGGAAAATGTGCGAAAACAAACAATATACGATATTTTACGACTCATTGACAACAATCTACCTGCAGTACGAAAATCCGGAAATGGTCGGGAAGCTACAAAACGCACAGGTGAACCCCAAAACGATTAAATCTAAGCTAATAATAACTGAAAAAAGATACTGCAGAAAGGCATTGTACACGCAGTATTTTCTTATATCGCTAAAAAATCTTCGAATAAAACATATCAAAAATAAACTAATTGCAGAAGATTTCACAATTAACGGCGTGCGTTTCAGGCGGCCTCTCTATCGGGAAACTAATGGAACAGCTGAAGCGTGGCTAACAAGGGTTTTGAAAATTTACCTTTTCCGATATGAAATTGGTCCTTCAGAGAGGTGTAAAGCTTGAGCCAATCTCCGGGCGTAGTTGCGGAATTGTTACAGTTAGCTTCTCTGAAAAGCAGTTTCTTTTGGCAGTTTTTTCAATATTGCATCATATGATGAAATTTTCCAAATCCGTACTTTAAGCGATATTTTCGAAATTTTTGGGTAACCGAATATTCCCCCACGGACGTACCGTGAATTGTACCGCAGAAAGTGAAAGTAATTACCTTTCGATAAATTACTCTGATTCGGACGCCCAGGGGTAATTTTAAATCTGCGTAACACTCTGGTCGAGAGCTAGAGCCTGACTTCCGTCTTTTCCCCGCACTTAACAATCTGTAGAGTCGAGTTAATGCTGCGTTTGCAGAAAGATAAATAAACGTTGCGCATACAGGGTACGTTCAATAAAAGCGGCCGAACATCACACTTGCGTAATAACATCAACTTCGTGGAGAAAAGTGATATTATCGCTAATGTACCGGAAATTCGCCCAATCGAAAACTTCTGGAGTATTATAAAATTTCAAGTATATAACAAAGGATGGCGAGCTTCAAATTTTGATCAGCTAATTACTAGAATCAGGTATTGCCTCTGAAAAGGTGATTCTGATGTTTTACACAAGCTAGCAAAGAGTATCTAGAGTCGAATCGATTTTGTGCGTCGAAATGATGTTGTAGAAACTCAATACATTTATCAGGAGTACCCTATTATACTATGTTTCGTATGATATTTAACCTTCGTATTAGGAGCTAAAGTGAATAAATTTATTTGATGTTGAAGTTAGTACGGATTTTTAGGAAACACCCCTTAATATCTGTACTAGATATTTCTTTCTGCAAATATTATTATATTAAATATTTCGCTTGTGTTATGGAGCATACCCATTAATTTCCAGACGATGTCGTAGGCAATTCTTCTCAATCCCCCTAACGTCATGCAATCGATTTCTGGTGCTTTTAATATTATTTTTTACTCCCGTTGGTCGTTTGCCAAGTTTCTGCTCCAAACAATCCTGCGATTTATATTAGTGTCTGATGTATTCCCTTTTTTGTTTTTCGGGTTATGTTTTTGCCTCATAATACATTGTTTAGAGCTCCTGTTGTTTTTTCTTCGTCTATTCTTTCATTCACTTCGACCTTGTGTAGTCGCTCTCTTACTTCAGTGCTTAAATATCGGAATTTCACACACACTCTTTGTCTTACATACGTATCTTATACTAGAAATATTTTAATACCAATTTTCATATTCTACAAAACAATGAAAGTTAAGTTTACTTTTATGTATTAAAAATGTAGCTACGGACACAATAAAATAAAACTTTAGGTATATAAATAAGTTCTTAAATGAATGTATTCAAATACCGACTAATTTGGGAGTACCCATTGAGATGTCGCCACTGTTAGATAGATATAGTTTTCTAACTGATACGGCAATAATAATAAGTGTGAAGATTCTTCTAATGTGTTGTACAGAGCAAAATGAAATTAAAAGAATTATTTTTCGCTTGAGAGAATTTTTTATCTGGATCAAATTTGGTATTTTAAAGCTCCCCAGTTTTAAAAACAATCAAATTTGAGTTTTTTAACATTTATTCAATAATCCGGCTCATATTTGCAGTATCATTTTAAAAGCTCGACTGAATGGACTAAGATGGAAATGTAATCCAGTTCAGCCATGTTCCTATTTGTTTGTTGATGTATTTATCTGACAGCAGCCCATTGCCACTCTTTATGTTGCTGAAATTTGATTTTGAATTGAAACTTCTCATATTATTTTACGTTAACGCAAAAACTCAGAGGTAGCTTTAGAATATTTAAAAAAAAATATTTTTTCATATCGAATATCAAATGAAAATTTCTTCTCATTCATTGTTTGCCAACTTCCAAGATTTTCAATAAGAAAAAGTTATTTTTTACAGAAAACAAAAATCGGTACATTTTTTATGGACATCTAAGGCTATTTTGTAGTTAAGGGGAAGACTTAGGGTGGAAACGTTTTGAAATGTGCATAAATAGCAATATTTCTTTCTCAAAATTCAAAATTGTTAATGTCAAATCAATTTGATTTTTAGTCCAAATCCTTTTAAAAACCTACTTCTTGTTAACGTCCCAAGCTATCAGGAAAATTTTCAAAAAGGCATTTCTTTCGGATTATAGTTTAATTTAAAAAAAAACAATGTTTTTGTAGGCATTCAAAGCTTTCAAGAACAGTTTTAAAATTCTAACAAAATAGAATTTTATTAAAATCCAAAAAATCATAAATCAAATCAAATTTAATTTTGAATCTAAATTTATTGTAGTCATGGAAAGCTTACAAGGATCATTTGTAGAATTGCTAAAAACAGGATTTCATATTTTAAATTACAACGATTTTATGTTTATCTTTTGCAGTATTTAAATTTTAGTGGAAAATAAACCCTAAGTTACTGTTATCACACTTAAGGGAATCCTAAACTGATCTGACAGTTTAAAATTTAATGTAACATCAGCGAACCATTACTTTCCTCTCCCTGTGCCTCCAAGGGCTTTGGACCATCTACCTGAACGCTAAAAAACGAACTGCATCCATTGTCAAAGCCAATGTGTAAAATATACGACAAAATAAATTGGTTAGTCTACGCAACGTTCTGATTATAGAAACGGTAGTTTGTAATAATGTGAAAACTTTTCACTAAATTAAGTTCAAATTTATCATAAAGATAGGTTGATTTTACTGTATTTTTATACTCTTCTTTTTCTTTGCTTATCCATTTTCTATCCTCTCTCATTTTTTCCCCAATTTTTTCAATTTTGTGCGGCCTCATAACAGTTTAGCTGTTCTTCTAATATCATCTCTCCTTGCCATCTGGGGTCTTCCTATTATTCGTTCTTTTCCCCATGACCTTCAGTTGATTACTCTTCCATTCCACTTGGCTACTCCTTTCCACGCGTCTTGCCCATTACCATTTTAATGGTACAACCCTTTTAATAACATTCGCTACTTTTCTTGTTTTTATCCATTTGTTTGTCTTGTGGTCTTTCAATGTAATTTCTAATATTTGTCTCTCCATAGCTCGCTGGTGAATTTTTAGCTTATTGAGTGTTTCTTTTGTAAGGGTCCAGGTCTCTGCTCGATACGTTACTACTGGTATAATACGTTGATTGTATAGTCCGACTTTAAGGAGATATTTTAATAGTCATTATGTCTTTTAGCTCCTCGTACACTGCCCATGCTTGTTGCATCCTTTTGTCAATTTCTGTTTGACTGCCTTTCCCAATTCTTAATGTTTGTCCGAGGTATGTATAGGCGAAGATCCTTTCTATTTCTTCGTTTGTCATCGTAATTTTCTCAGCTTCTCCTCCTTTTCTTCCACGTTTTTTGGTTTGTTAACGTTTATTTCAAGATCAATATTTATTGAAGTTGTATTGGACCACTTTTTAAAATTGTTTATCATTAGTTCTTATTATTACTGAATAACTTTTTCGCTTTGTTGCAATCGTAGATGTACTGTCCACTGGCTAAAAAAACGTAAGTTGAAAGTTCGCTTATTAACGTAGTTATAATGACAATAAAAAACGCTTATTTAGAATAACTTTAGCAGCCCCTTAACCTGAATGCCATAGCTCAGGTAGGTTTAGTTTTGATTGTAATAATTCGGTAAGCTCCATTTCGACCATCAAACATGAATGCTACCCTATTAACATCCATATTCAAATCGAAAACTTGAATATACCTATCCACCTGCCAACTGCGTTGCCAGGTCTAAAGAATTATTTGCAACGATTTAACAATAATAATAAGCCTTGCGAGGGTCTTCAATAAAAAACTGCCCAAGTAATATTGCAAACCTTGGTTGATTTAGAAACAATGACACGAGGTAACACTAAATTAATATGTTGAAATAGCTGCCGTAGCCCACCTACACAGTGTTACATAAATGCTTATCTAGCTTATCTTTAGAAGATAACTCATCTGCAGTATACATTATGAGTAGGTGCTGTTATCTACGGAATGTGGGTACATTTAAAACGTTTGAATATAGAGTATCTTCAAATATTGTCATAAATTTTGGGTGTCTAACTATATACCATTCATGAAGTGTAATTACTGGTTCGTGCTGACTATGTTTGTGTAAGCTCCATAATTTGGTTAAAAAGTCCTCTAAAACGACGTGATATTCTGTGTATACAAAATGTGTGAGAGACTGCACAAAATTCCATTGTTAACAACGGTTGATATTTATTACAGAATTAAAATTGAAGGTAACTAATCACTTATTACCTATTAATTTAAAAAAAGCTGTTATGTATTTCTTTGTATCTTTTGTAATACAATAGGCATTTTAATAGCAGAAAAGTTAAATGAAATTATAAACAGGCCTGGGAACTCAAAATTGAGTGATTATACTTAATGTTCCTTTCGTTATCTTACCCAAAATAAAGGTAATTGATCTATCGATTAGAGAAATAGAAGCTTAGCCAAGTTGTGATTGTGATAGCTTCGTCGATGTTCGTGATACCAAACAACCAAAATTGGTTACAGACTTGGCATTGTGCTGATGTTAAGAAAATTATATAAATCTTGACAATGGAGTGTATGTGTTAAGTTCTTAAAAGATGGTTGTGGTGAAAAATCACAACCTAAGTGCAAATGTACGAGGGCAGCCTTTTAAGTTTTTACTAGGAAAGAAAAAATTTTTTGGAACAAACTGCTTTATTGCATTTCGAAATATTCGCCTTTAAGATTTATACACTTTTGCATGCGTTCAAACCAATTCTAGAAATATTTTTTCCACTCCGAAGTTGGTCTCTCCAAAACATGGTTTTTGAAGGCTTCAACAGCTTCTTGAGGTGATGAAAAGGCGATAAATCAGGTGAATACCGGCAATGAGACATTAGTTCGATGTTTTTCTCCTTCAAATAATCAATTGTTTGACGTGCTGTGTGAAAGCTGGCATTGTCATGATGAAGAATGATGCGACGTTTTCTGTTAACTGTTCTTCGATCTTCTGAAGGAATAGTTGCCACATGTCCAGTACAACCAAAGAAACAAGCGATTATTTTCTTGGAAGTGTTTCGTGAAAGAACAACTTTTGGGGGATTCAGTTCATCTTGGAACACCCAAATAGTTACTTAGTTTCCGGTTCATACGAATATATCCAAGTTTCGTCGCCTGTTACGATGTTGTATACGGATTTTGCAGTTCCTCGATAGAATTTCTTCGGCATTTCCTTACACCAATTAACACGAGCCTTTTTTTGAGCTTCGGTAAAATTATGCGGAATCCATCGGGAACAGATCTTTTTCACAGCTAAATGTTCATGCAAAATCGAATGTACTACAGTCTTCGATGTGTCTAAGGATGCCTCTATCTCACTGTACGTCACACAACGATCTTCTTCGATCATGTTGTGTGAAGTACCAATGTTTTTGGAATAACAACCGATTTTGGTCGACCTTCACGAAATTAATCTGACGAAATTCTGCAAACTAATTGTAAACAGTATTTTCAGATGGTGC
>JABXWE010059775.1:0-17339 GCA_014611495.1 Limonius californicus
GGATTAAAGGTACAAAAAATTGGTTTTTCCAAAATAATTCTTCCTCCTTCAATTTGTATCAAACATTTTTGTCGTAGCATCAACCGTTGAGGAATTGTTTTGGAAAAACCAATTTTTTGTACCTTTAATCCAAGATGGCGGACCGCGCCGACCCTCCCTTCCCCAAGGTCGAAAACTTAGACTGTTCATCGGGGCCCGGAACTAAATAACATATGTGAAAATTATTGCTACTCCACCTTTTGTAGGCAAAAGGCCTGTTTTACTCCCTATTGACTGAACTATAAGTTTGCTGGCGTATCCCGGCCTAGCGTTCGGAGAATTTTAAGAGGTCATAAATGCCATCCGTGTAAAATCCACGAACGGATAATTAATAACCCAAATTTGCTTATTAACATTTTTAGGATGTGTTCGTTTTTTATGAATGGGATTGTTAACCGCCATAATTGTCTCTATTGGGTCGATGGAAACCCACACATATTCCATGAAGTTCAAATCCTCAAAAATTAAACATGTGGGCTGGAATTTATGGCGCTCGTCTTGTTGGTCCTTCTTTTCTACCAGGAAATCTAACAGGAGAAATGTATTTAGATTTAATACGAGATCATGTTGATCGAACAATAACTGAAATTATGGAACAAAATTACCGTTACAATGTAAATGAGTTGATGTTTCAACAAGAGCGAGCACCACCACACTATGCTCTTGCTGTTCGTCAGCATCTTGACGAAACATTTCCTGGTAGATGGATTGACCGAAGAAGAGCAGTGGAATAACCTGCGAGGTCACCATATTTAAGCCATTTAGACTTCTTTCTGTGGGGACAAATAAAAAGTAAAATTTATAATACTCAGTCAGAATCCCTAGATGATTTACGTCAACGGATCAACAACAAACACCGGCAAATTACCCCAGAAATGTGTTTTTAAAACAACAGAAACGAATTTCAACCTCTGTCTATGAGGAAACTTTAAAATATGTGTTATTTCTAATCTATTACCATTAGCATCTATAACGAAGCCGCAACCCAATGAAATTAGCGAAACGGTAGCAGAACAGCAGATCTAACTTTTTGTAAGTTAAGAGGTCCGCATATAAAAACTTCCGCCTCCTAAAAGCGCTTACAAAAACAAACTTGAAGGGAAGTTTAACAATGCAATACGACTACTAGCGAAACTAAAATCCCAACAGACACGCCTCGAGATGCAAAAGCATATTTGAACTTGTGGCTGTATTTCTGTTTTTGTTAATCGTGGCGATTAAATCAAGGAATGGAGGACTCCGACCGCAAGTTTTGTTTTTAGTCACTTCCAATTGCGTATTGTTATATAACCTTGAGAATTGTATCATTTTTCTTTGTATTGTATTTAGTTTAACAGTCACCAGAGATGTTTTTATAATGATTTGCTAAACTGATATATAGAAAATGGAGCCGCAAATGTTTTAATACCGTAAAATGATATATTATTTATACTAGAACTAGTTCACATAATTAGTAATTTCTGGCATCGACTTTACATGTTAATTTATGACGATTATTATTTTACATATGAACTAAGTATTAAATGATGAATATGAGATATAGCCCCACAACAATATAAAGTTGATTTGGAATAGCACGTTCTATCATTTTCAGGCCTCTTGGAACGAACGAAATTCCAAAATTACAGCACATAGATATGGGTATTCGTTTTTGATGTAGTTAACTATGTTCCTCCTCCTCAATTCTTGCCTTGGCCTCCTCTATCTTTCTGTTCTATTTTCTTGTATCTGTTCTATACCTCTTCCAGTTCCGGACTCCTAGGGTAGGTCTTGGTCCTCGGTGACGCTGTCTTCACATAGTTTCTTCCTCTATTTATCCCGTTAGTGCTCTGTTTGCGTTTCGAGGGTCTTCCATTCTTACGACGGGTCTCATTATCGTAATCTTGTTGTTCTTATATATAATTCTGCTCCTGGTTCTTTTAGGTGCCGATAGAATTCGTGATTATATCTTGATCTCTATAATCCGTCTTCACTATTTGGTCCCAATATTCTTCGTATAATGCTACATTTCGACTTAATATCCGCGCTTCACAACCATATCATAATATAGCCTCAATGACAGTCTTATAGATCCTGATTTTGGAGCTTCTGTGTACATCACTTGATCTGAAACTCAAGAATAAGACTTATTTATAAACGTTGTTTTTCTACGGATTTCTGTGTCTTCATTTCTTCTCCTACAGTGTTAACCCGCAAGTACAAAAAGCTGTATATCGGGTTTGTTACTACATTCGTCGTTACCCGCATCCAATACGTCAAAGCTTTCTGTCTTGAGTGTCTTCCTGGGCTAACTGCCTACTTGACATTGCCTCTTGCACAGTTTGACCCCAGGTTCTTCGCGGTAGACCTCTCTTCCTTCTTGCAGTAGGGAACCATTTCCAAATTTTCTGTGGCCATCAAATTACTTCCATGGGGTTTAAATGTCCATA
The DNA here is from genome assembly GCA_014611495.1 of Limonius californicus. NCBI lineage: Eukaryota > Metazoa > Arthropoda > Insecta > Coleoptera > Elateridae > Limonius > Limonius californicus. The sequence continues at coordinate 2,469 of JABXWE010059775.1, forward strand.
CCACACTAGTCTTTTCCTCTCTATTCTATCTATTATATCTTCTTCCACTTCTATTATTTCCTTGATAATTCTGTTAGAAATATATTCAAGGCATGACACTCTGCAGCTTCTTCTTAGGGCATCGATCTCGAGTACTTGCTGTCTTAGATTTTGTTTTTTGTTTACTTCCCAGGTGTATGTTATAACTATTAAAGAATAAATCAAAGCTAACTTTACCCACTTATACATACATACATGTATGTGACGTAATCTTTGAATTTCCCTCTTTCGAAGAAGACAAAATATGGCAATTCGCTACTCTGCACTTAGCTCTATTGATTAAGTAGCTATAGGTTAAAGTACAGTTATTTAATACAAAATAGTTTGGACAACAATGGTCTTCGTTTTTATTGGTGCAAACGGTAACACAGAGAGCGCCACATTCCTTTGCAATTATTTCGTTGTGTAAGTACATTTAACTGTGTGTTTCTGAATATGTATATAATGTAGCGTAATTTTTCTAATAAAACATTGCAAGATTCGATGATATACTAATTTTTGTATATTTTTCATTTGAAAATTACTAGATATTTATTTACAATTCGATAGCACTGGTTCTGAGAAGGTAATCGGCGATAATGTGTTTTGTTCTTTATTTAATAATTTTACAGTTTTCCTTCTTTTATTATAAAATATATTAAACTATAAAGATCTATATTTTTTAAACACTGGAAAAATAATTAGAATTTAGAAAAATGTTGTTTCACATGCAAAATATTTATATAACATTTAAAATTCTTTTGGGTCTTCAACTGCAATTTTGTAAAAATGTTTGCCCCTATTTATTATTTTCTCAAGTTATCAAATATAGTTACAACGAATTCCAATAATCTTTAGTTAATTTGAAAAATACTAGTACTACGGGGATACTAAAGCGACTCAAAATAGGACATTTCCACTTGCACTTTTTTTTAACAAGTAGACAACATATTTAAGTTTGAAATACGGTAGAAATTATCAAAAAATTATAAAATGATAAAAACTTACCAAAGTAGTACATAAATACGGTGAAATTAATCTACTTCTACGACGCCTGTTAAATCAATGTAGGGTGATTTTTTTACTTTATTACAAACTACCATTCTAAAGAATATAATGAATGCACACAATCCTAATGTCAAAGTTTATTGATATTCTTTATTTTATTTATTTATTTTATTTTTATATCGTATATTACACGTATTGGTTTTTACATTGGCTGCATTCCAGCGTTCAGATAGACGTCCCTAAACCCCGTGGCGGATAGGGAAACGAATATAATGGTTGTCCGTGCGAAAAGTTACATTTAATCTTTCGTTGCCAAGTCACTTTAAGATCCGGTTAAGGTAGCTTCTCGTATTCAAATTAGTCTTTTTCGGTTTCATGAAATACAAAACTATTAGTTTACAATTACATACCATTTGGTACTGATATTTATCGCTATTAACAAATAAATTAAACTAACTTATCTACAATTTGTCAGTTAATTCCGTTTTTCATTTTGCGATGTGTGTATTGTTTAAAAACACTTATAGATGGTACAACTATAATAATTCTTTACTTTTTTCAAAAAGCAACGAAAAATAATATAAATATATAATAACCATCGTTAACTTAGAGGGAATATGGCGTAAAGGCGCTTAGCTAGTTGCAGTATCCAAACTAGTAAGAGTTAAGTAACTGTAGCTTAAACTAAAATTACTAGATCAAAAAATCAAAAAATATTTTGCAGTTAGGACATTCTGTCGTTTTTATTCCCTGTCATAGAGACAATTTGTCACGAATACAACGCGTAAGTATAGCCGGATTTGGCGGTATAGTGGTTAACTTACGAGTACTTGCCTATTGATCCAAGGCACACGGGTTCGAACCCGTGGTCCCGTGCCACTGCGTGGCAAGCTAAAATTCCGTACTGTGATTGGAACTACTTCAGATACGCAAAAGCCCTACTATATAATAAATCAGGTGTTTCAATGGATATAAATGCTTGGAAAACTGCATCCTAGATCCCGCCCATTTAAAATCAATGTATAAGTATTTGTTTGTCATTAATTATTAATTTAAACCGTCTACGTCATTCTCACTAAATGACAACTAACGTCTGCCTCTTGATTGTTTAATTGATATGAAAGAACAAGATCGAGGACGCGGGTTTCCAAACATCTCTATGCACTTAGGCCACATTTGGCTCATTGTACACCCTAACTAAGAATTTTGCCTATCTGGGGTAATTCCAACTCCAGTAGTGATTGTTCACGTGTTACACATCGCAGTGGCACGGGACTTACAGCTTTACTTCTTACCCGACAGAAGGCGCATTTTCTCACCGACCTCGGCCAGGTTCGACCCCGCATCACTTGGATCTAAAGACAAATGCGCTAACCACTAAACCACCGAGGCCGGCTGTGTACTTGTGATTTCGATTTTACGTCTGCCCCTTACATATACAATGTAATTTTTGACATTTTTCTCTTTGGAAGAAAACCAACAATGGTGGACTAAGCTATTCCAAAGACTTTATTTAGTTGATTTAAAAGCGCAAAATTGAAGCGCAGCCAGGAGATTTAACAAAATACCAACACGTATCTGAAATGACAACAATAACAATTCAGTGTTCGCTAGGTGGTGCTAATTATTTTTGCATTGAATCAATGATCCTATACCATTGGTGATACAGGCACAATTTTAAATATTAAAATTGGAAGAAAATTGAATAAGTAGACCTCAAATTTGAATTTCTTATACCAGTGACAGCAGCTCCTCTTATTGAAATTATCCGTTATTGTTGCCATTTGAAAATTTCAAATTATGTTGGTAATTTACTATATCTACCGGCTTTGAACTAAATCAAGCAATAGCGCCCTTTATGGTGGCAAGGTAAACCTAACCCACCATATATCTTTCATTCAGTATTAAATTGGTACATGGTTTGTAAATTAAATTTGATGTATCGCTTTGTTGATAAGCTAAACAACAGATATTGCATGAAAGTCTTCTAAGGTTACTGCAATGTTCGTATGTTGAATTGAAATAAAATTCTGTATCACTAATAAACGGAAACAGTCTACAGAATGTAAACTCTTTATTTGCAGAAATATAAATCCCGGATATATCCACAATAACAGTCGAAAGATAAATATGTCTCCTTTAAGAGATTCGTCTTCTGAATACTAAATATATTTAGCTATTGTTAGAATGCTCAAATATGTTCCCAAAAAATAAAAACAAATATGTAAACAACACAACAACATAATATTATTCTGATAAGCTTAACTTTATGTTCACAGCAGATTATAAAGAGTGCATTTACATTTTCTATTAAAGATAATCTAAAATAATTGCATTTCATTAAAAAATTTAAACAAAAAGACTACTGTAGACTATTTTCGTATGTATGCGTAATATTAAATTTTCTAATTATGCACTGCATCTATAACGCTTGAACGATTTTGATAACTCGTAATGTCTATAAACAAGCGTTGATAATATCGTATGTTACATATTCAAGCCAAACATTTACATTGTTTTCTAAATAATGTTTGTTTAGCTATTACTTCAATTATCAAAATGGCGAATTCACAATAGATAGTGAATTTAGTTTGAATAGGAGGACAACTACAAAAGCGTACCTTAAACCGATCATATTTCAGATAAGCTTACTTTTCGCATTTCAAGAATCGCGAATTAACATAAAATTAGAATTTAGATTACAGAAAATCTCACGGTATTGTAGAAATGAAACCCAACACCCTTCAAGTGAATGTCTAATCACATGCACAACTGTCTTCTTTCTTTTGCTAAACAAATTAGTTGGTAAACGGATATGTAGATATACTGTTATTTGCAAAGCAGTTGGATATTGTCCTCTGTAGTATGGAGCTGCACATCGTTAGATCCTGCCAGTACCTTCAAATCAACGAATGGCTCGTAATGACACAGCTCTTAGCTGTTAAAGTCATCTGACATAATACCATTGTAGACCAGTGGTTCCCAAAGTGTGGGTCGCGATCCTCTGGCTTCGCGATATAGAATTAGGGGGGTGGCGAGAGGATTTCCAAAATAAAACGAAATGCCTTTTCAGGTCATTTATTTCTGCCTTTCAGAAAGTAAACAAAAATAAATTAAACTTAAAATATTAAAACTTTCAATAAATGCAACAACCTTAACAAAAATAACTGTAAACATAAAAACAAAATGGAAAGTCAAAACATTAATGCGATGTATGTGCCTGTTTTCAGAAACTAGCTTTTCAAATCTGGGCTCTGTATTCGATACACACACAATAATATCATTTTCAAGTTCGCGTCGATTTCCTACTTTTGTTTTGATGGCTGTCAGAGATGAGAAACATAATCTCAAATTGATCTATGCTCTGGGAAAAGAGGTCTAGCTTCAGCATACCGTCACGTGATATGTCAATAGGTCTTTCTTTCATGTTTGTCGAAATTTCAGCTTGTTCAAGGGAATTGTCTAAAAACGGATTCAGGATCCATCTGTGATTAGCATAACTGTTTTGAATTTGTTTGGGGAAATAGTCTGTAACTGTTGTTTTAAATTGTGCAAACTAACTTACATATCTGCACATATTGGTTAGAATTTATCATATTATCATCCTTAACTAAGTCTTCCATGAGTTCTTGAACGCACTGGAATGAATCAAACTTCTTCTTTCCAATTGAATTCGACCAGAAATCAATATTCTTTATAAATCCGTTAATTTTGTCCGTGATTATAATTATATAAATATCGCGGTCTTGCAAACTGCCATTCAGAGTGTTTAAGTGCTCGAAAATATCAGCAAGGGAAGTCAGCCTAAGAAGCCAAAGGGAATTGAAAAATATGTTCTCATATTCCGGTTTCTCATCTTGCAGGAACATCAAAGGTTCCGCGTTTAACTGGAAACCCAGTTTCAAGACGTTATCCATCAAAATCCATCTTCCTTCCGTATGATAAAGGCGATTTGCGTATAAAGAATCCATGTCTTCACACATTTTTCGAAAAAGACCAGTCTGAAATGCTTTTCCATTGATGGAATTTTCAAAACAATCCTTTTCAAGAGTCAAAGATTTTGATGCAAGAACTTCTAGATGTAAAAAACAGTGTAACCGATGTGCTGTCATAGCCTTAGCTCAATCGGTGCATATATAAATGGATTTTGCCCAGTCAATTTCGTACATATTAGTAGTTTGCATGAAACTGTCGAATAAATATTTTCCGATGGTATTGACCTCTAATGATGTACAAAATAAAATTTCTTCTATAATACCATGTCCAGTATTGTATCTTATGCTATAAACTGGGCACAGTTAGAAATATCCAGGGCCGTGCCGTGCTATAATACAGAGATACGGCCGCATCAGGCGGCACCGCAAGGAGGCAGCATTAGCAGCGAAATCAAAATACAAATTGAAGCATTCAGTAATTACAAATTTTTACGCAACGCTTTTCTATATTGGTCTGTGTTATTCTGATATTGATGTATGCGATTTATGATTATGATTTATGATTGTACCCCAGACGTAAGTCATACTGAACAGCTCTCATTGACAATAAGAGTTGTCGCTTTTAACCCCATTCAAAATAAATATGAAATTAAAGAATTCTTTTATGGTTTTTTTGAAGCTAGTGATTCAACCGGAGAGGGTTTGACAGAACTTATTCTGACACATTTGGACAAGTTAGGTTTTGAGTTAAAGTGACTTATAGGACAAGGCTCTGACAACGAAGCTAATATAAAAGGAATAAGAAAGGGTGTACAAAATAGAATGCTTGAAAAATATCCAAGGGCGTTTTATGTGCCCTGCGCATGTCATTCTTTAAACATAGTTGCGAATGATGCAGCGTCTTCTTCTTCAGAAACAACTTTTTTTCTATTCTACAAGAGCTTCAGACTTTTTTTCTGGTTCTACAAAGCGGTGGAAAGTGCTAAAAAAATATGTTTCACAATTAACTGTAAAACCATTGAGTGCTACTAGGTGGCCAAGCAGAGCAGAGTAGATGCGTTAAAGCCTTTACGATTTCAACTTTGCGAAATCTATGATTCATTATTCCAAATAGTGAAAGACATCAACAGAGATGCAGAAACTAAAGTTAAAGCAAGAGGGTTAGCAAAAAATATTAAAAATTACATGTTTATATGCGGTGTAATTCTTCTTACTGCAATCTGTAACTACAAATTTGTCAGATTGTGTAACGATGTTATCAGAAACCATACAAAAAGTGAAAAGTTATAGACAATCTGAAGACGATCAGATGAAAATTGCTACTAATGATATTGCAGAGAATCTTGAATACAATACAGCATTTCCTGCCGAAACTGAAGTTAGAGCCAGAAGGAAAAAGCGTTAATTTGACTATGAAGAAACTGTCGATGAACCCTTAACAGGGGAGAATAAATTTAAAATAAACTTTTTCAATTATATTCTGGACATTACTCTTAATTCTCCGTATGAACGATTCACGCTTCTGGAAACCCACAGTAAACATTTTCAGTTTTTATATGACATTTTAAAAGTCAAGGATATAATAGATGATAAAACGCTAGAAAATTATTGTACCAGTCTCCAGTCAATACTTTTGGTCAAAAATGAATCAGATATAAACGCAAATGATCTTCAAGACGAATTACGTCATGTACCCCGAATGCTACCAAATTCTACGGAACCTTTGGATGTTTTAAATTATTTGTGCCAAAATAACGTAATTACTTTGTATCCGAATACTGTTGTAGCTCTGAGAATTTTATTAACACTCCCTGTCTGTGTATCTAGTGGGGAAAGAAGTTTTTCCAAATTACAATTACAAAACACTACGTAAGAAGTTCAATAAGCCAAACAAAACTTAGAAATATGTCATTAATTTCTATTGAATCCACATTAGCTGCCACTCTAGACTACACATCCCGAATTTTCTAAAGAGTAGAAGTTAGAAGGGCAAAACTGTAGTAGATTGTTGAAGTAGATAGTTGATATCATTATTTTAAAATAGTTTATATTTTCAAAATAAAAATAGGATTGGTACATTTTGTGCAGTTTTCTTAAATCACAATCGAAGGTTATTTTAATTTCGAAGACTTGCATCATACTGAAAAAATATACCGCACGGCCCTGGCAATATTCGTGGATTCGTCCATCTGTAATGAGAAGTACGTGCACTTGTTAATATTTTCAACAACTTGTGTTCGAATATCTTCTGCCATGTCACTTGTTCTTCTTTGGATAGTATTATAAGAAAGAGGTATTGCTTTTAGCTTGTCAGCCTCTTTTTCACCAACCATTATTTACACCATTTTACATCTGCTGGTAAAATCAGATTTTCAGCAATTGGCTTACTGGTTTTAGCAATATGGAATGCAATTCGATAATTTCATAGTAGTGCTTCTTCGTTAGTAGTGGTTGCTGATGTAAAAGTGGCTTGCTTCTTGTGGATAATGTTTATTTTTCTTTCAAAGAATTCCATAGGCTTTTCTTTTTTGTCTGGATATTTGGTATTTAAATGTCGAATTAGCTTTGAAGGCTTCATACTTGCTTTCACAACACTTCTCGAGAAAGTATGCACTGGGGTTTCTGGGAAATAACAATAAAACTATATTTGAGATAATTATCACTGTACAATCTATTTTTCTGTGTATTCTTGTCACTGCCAGACCCGGAAGATTCCAATAACCGTTTTAAAAATGTATCTATCTTTAACAAGACGAGTATATCTCGCACTTAACGTTAAATATTTAATATCATATTATTGCACTCAACACACAGTGAGCAGTACGGCACATAAATGATGAAATGGTGACTAATCTCATGGCGGTCCGCTGCTTATATAAATCAAAATGGATTTTCCAGATTATTCCAGTGCCATCTAGTAGCCTACCGAATATGGTGGAAATATACGGAAATAGGGATAACAAATAAATAAATTGCGTTCCTTGATAATAGATGGCGTTAGTTGACCGTTTAGTCGCTAATTCGGAATGAAGTTGAGTACTACAAGAGGGGGTCTCGAAAAATTTAGGCCAAAGCGGGGTTGCGCTTTAAAAAAGTTTGGGGACCACTGCTGCAGATTATTTCCTATGGAGATGATTAAAAACGATGTCTAGAAAATAGCGGCTTTTATTATGTATCATCTGAAAACTAGAATCAGGCATACTCCGGTTAAAGTTAGTCGATGCAGCTATGATAAACCGATGATCGCAGATATCAATTTCCATCTAGACGTCTAGGTTTCACAGATGCAGCCCAGGTGAAACATCAAAAAATGACGCAAAGGAAACTTTCCCATCAATTATTATCAATAAATAAAACAACCGATATCAATTACTTACACTATTATTATATGTATATTAAAATCGTTCAAATCTTTTGTAGATGCTGTGTATCGCTATAGATTTTACAGTTCACCTAAATATTTAGATGATAACTAAAATTACAATTCCAAGAACATTATAAAAGTTTTATTTAAGTTTAGATCTAACTGTAAATCTGAGGAAAATCGACAAGTGACAAATAAGTTGATAATATTATTACACGGCGATGACGGGGAAAAGGAGATGCAATAGGTTGTCGTTGTATGGCTTATCTTCTACAGACTTTCATCTAAATGAAGTTGTTTTTCAGAGCTTCACGCTTTGTTACGGCATCCTTTTTACCGTTATGATATCTGTGTCTCACGCACAGGATTGTTTTCTGTATAAGCATGAGAGACAAGATTGTTCTTTATATCATAAATCTGATTTTTAAACTCAAAGTCTATGCCAGAAATAGAATGATTTGTGGTTATTAAGGTGAGACAGCACAGTTACGCAAATTTAGCGTTTACTTGGCTGTTTGTACAGGACGTGTGTACATACTTTAAAATGTATTAAGGTCATTATTTCCTGAAACCTATATAAATTAACTTTAGTATCATGTTATACAAAAATACTTCGTCGTGATTTATTTCAACAAAACAGGGATTTCCATGGAAACCCGATACAATTGTGAGTTATTTGTCGTTGGTGTTAATTGTTAATTTCTGTCGCTCGTTCCTGTGATAACCTTTCAATGTGAACTTGATCCTTTTGTGTGCGCACGAAACGGTTACGTATAAGACAATGGCGGCGTTAGTAATTGTTTGTAAAAGATTTTGCTTTAATTACGAAAGCGAAGGCATTCCTATAATCCTTGAAATTTGAATAACATTTTTAGAACTTTCCTGGTGCTTTAATAACCTGTAATATAGTGCCGTGATATGTACTGCAAATAAATATACTGCATATCCACTTTATCCAAGAACCTGTTGACTATTCAGAGTAGACAACACACATTGCTCATCATAAACCGTAATACAATTAAAACAAAACGTAATTTAAATTTCAAACACGTTTCTTTTAGAAATTTCTAGTTTAACATTTTAGTTACAAGGCTGTTTAATAATATCGAAATACCGTAATAACAATAATATGTTCTAATTTTGAAAAAGAATTGTCGAAAAAATACAATGCAGTTGTAAAATTAAAGGCTTTACGTTACCTAAACGGAAGGGAACCTTCTTAATACCTTCTATAATATCAAGAGATGCAAAAAATGCTGATCCTCAGCGGGCAGTGGAATGAAAAGTCACGTCTATATTAGACTAAAGGAATGTTTATGATGTCAGATAAATTAGTTTCCTTTTTTTATACGAATCTGACAGATTGTTAAAATGATTTTTAATACATTTCAAAGAGCATTCATTATTGAATCTTACTGTCGGAACGGCTTTCAAGTTGACGGAGAATGGACCTATTCGATTTCTCCTTGTTTTGTGGAATTCCGAGAGAGGTATCCCAATGAAATTATTACATATCGAAAATTTTATGCTTTGGTTAAGAATTTAGTCAGCAATTTTCGAGAAACTGGAAGTGTTGGAAGGAAAGAAGGGTCTGGTAGGCCAAAGAAGATAGTACCTGCTTTAATTGAAACTGTAACGCAACGAATTGACGAGGCTCCAAAAACACAAGCTTTGCATCTGCACCCTTACCGATTTATTTCCGTTCAGGAGCTTCTAGAACAGAATTTATCCAAAGAGAGTTCAGTTATGTCGTTGGTTTTTTGATAATCTCAATGATGAGCAGTTAAATTTAACCTTTTTACCGACGAAGCCTGGTTTTCCCTTAATGGGTATGTATATTCACAGAATATGCGGATTTGGAGTAGCGAGAATCCACACGTTATAATTAAAGCTCCCCTTTATCCGCAGAAAATAGGAGTCTGGGTTGAAATGAGTCGTTGTAGGTTAGTTAGGCCAATATTTTTCGAAGGCACGCTAACTGCAGTAAGATACAGGAACGAATTATTGCAACCTTTCTTAAATGAACTTCACGATGATGAGCTGCGGGATGGTTTTCTGCAACAGGATGGCGCAACAGCTCATGCAGATACATATACAAATAATTTTTACGCGAATATTTTGAATTCCGCATCTTTAGTAGGAATACTGCAACACCCTGGCCCCCTCGCTCTTGTCGTATTACTGTTTTGGACTTTTCTATGGCCCTATTTGAAAAACACCATTTTTAAAACTCCACTTAATTATTTAAATGAACTGAAACTTAGAATTGAACAAAACTGCCAAGAAATTAACAACTCACCTCAATTATTACAAAATGTTTTTGAAGACGACGAGTTCAGAAATATTTGGGGGAAGAAGGCAGACATTTTCCACATTTGTTATGATTATTACATTAGTTCAGGTTTATTCATTTCTTTTACTGTTGCTCAATTAAAGATTTCTGCTCCTAAAAATGACGTTTCATTATTATTTAATTCCAGCTAACACAACCTAACCTGAAATTGACATTATAAACATTCCTTTAGTCTAGAAAAGCCAGCCCGCTGGGGATCAGCTTCTTGTGGATCTCTTGGTACATTTAGAACACAGAATATGCTAGCTAGATTTTTAATTTATTCAATTATAGTGCACGCCAACCATGCAATCAGTCTGAATAATTAAAAACGCACTATATAAAATTTTAATTACTATTAAATGAAGTGTAATACTCCTATAATTTAAAGGATAATCTTATAATTCTTGCATGTCAACATGTCGTGTATATGAACATTCTTATCATGTAAAACTTAAAAATTGAAATTAAGAATATCTGTGACATGTATCATGGGATACATTTCAATACATCTAGGTCCATCATCCCTTATGGAAAAGTAATTTTTCAACAGCAATGTGTGTTGCCTATTTTGCCGAATTAAGGCATTATGCAATCAAAATGACACCCCAACTGTTTAAAGCTAAATATGTAACAGTTCCTAAATAAAAATTCATTGGCTAAATTTCATTAAGTAACTTATACAGGGTTTTCAGGGAAAAGTAGCCACCCTCAGTATCTTTTAAAACAATTCTTTAGTTGAAAATCGCCAAGACACGTCAACAAAGACAGCAAAGGGGTCATCTTTTCACCTAAAATTCGGACGTCTGTCATCAACCCCTTACCCGTCACACCCACCCCCTCTAAAATTTCAAATGGCACCATACCATGTGTGGCACATCGTTGGAAAGGTTATTTCATAAAGAATTCATTATACTATTTATTTTTTTTATTCGCCTGAAATTGAGACATAAAAAAATTAAAAACGATATTTTGTTTATTTTGGTTAAGCTGCTGAATAGAACAATTACCGTTAAAGTATTGTTCAAAGTGACTTCCGTTAACTTCCATACAATAATACAGACGACTTTGAAAGAGAGAACGAACATTTGCAAGAACTTGCGGTGTCAATTCTCGACGTTCTTCTGTTATTCTCTACCTAAGATCTTCGATGTTGGCCGGCTGTGTTGCATATACTTTGGATTTCAAATGCCCCTATAAGAAATAATCAAACGGAGACAAGTCGGGTGATCTAGCCGGCCATTCGATGGGACCACGTTTTCCAATCCATCGTCCAGGAAACCGATTGTTCAAAAGTTCTCGAACGGGAACAACATAGTGAGGAGGTGCACCATCTTGCTGGAAAACTAGTTCATTTTTAACCAAATTTTTATCATTTTCCAGTAGTTCTGTTATACGCGGGTGTCAAGAAGCTCAATATCTTGACGAAAATAACCAAAATCAAAGAAGAAGAAGTCAAGAAGCTCAAGGTAAATAGCGCCATTCAAAATACCGTCAATAAAAAACGGGCGAACGAGGTGGTTTCCTAGAATACCTGCCCAAACATTAAGTTTCTGGGGATATTGGGTATGGGTTTCCCTAAACAAATGCGGATTTGTGTCTGACCAATACCTACAGTTATGCCTGTTGACTTCTCCGTTCAAAAAACGTACACTCATCGCTGAAACAGATATTGTACAACAAGTTCACGTTGTTCAATAGATTATTAGACATAATTTCGCAAAACTGTAGTCTTCAATCATTGTCGTCTTTGTTTAGTTCTTGAACAAGTTTTATCCTGTATGGGTGACATTTGTGCTTTTTTAAAATTCTCCATTTACTGCTTGTTGAAACCCCCGATGCCTGGGAAAGTTGATTTGAAGATTGATTGTTATCCATTGCAACGTGTCCCAAAACAGCTACTTCAACATGTTCATTAATAATTGGTCTTTCTGGTTGATGTTTTCTGTTTGTCACTGAGCCAGTCTCCATGAATTTTTGCATCAACTTTATAACATACTGATGGCGAATGAATTTTTTGGGATGAATGTCATTGAACGCACGCGCTGCGGCTCGTGCACAGTCGTTATTTTTGAAACGAAAATACACAATCTCGATTCTTTCGGCAGTGGTGTAAATTATGTTGACACTTTTATAATATTCAGAATGAACTGAATGTTGACTAACATAAGAAAAAACAAAAGATGAAACAAAAGCATCTAGGTACTGCTATATTCAGCAGCTTAACCGAAATAAACAAAATATAGTTTTTAATTTTTTTATGTCTCACTTTCAGGCGAATAAAAAAAATAAATAGTACAATGAATTCCTTACGAAATAACCTTTCCAACGATGTGCCACACATGGTATGGTGCCATTTGAAATTTTAGAGGGGGTGGCTGTGACGGCTAAGGGGTTGATGACAGACGTTCGGATTTTAGGTAAAAAGATGTCCCCTTTGCTATCTTTGTTGACATGTCTTGGCGATTTTCAACCAAAAAATTGTTTTGAAAGATACTGAGGGTGGCTACTTTTCGTTAAAAAACCCTGTATACATAATCTTAGATACCGTGCTATATTCTCATATATACATATTTTCTAGCGATAGTATTCATAATATATCTTAGCTCGTTATCGTAAAATGGGCTTAGGCTTTACTCCTAGAAAAATTGAGTAAAAATGAGAATGTATATATTAATTGTTTCCTGCTTTACTTCACTAAAATTCATATTAATTAATATATCATTCTTAATTTCCATAGGTTTTAACTGTATTTTCAGCTTCATGCGTATTTCTGCGTATAGATCTTTGATAAATAAAGCTCTAACGGTGTCTCTACATAACAATAACTACATAAAAGAGTTTTCGATTTTTAAAAATCTCTCCATTTACCTAAGCATTACAGGTACAAAATTGCGAAGTAGCTTTTTTGAAAAAAGTGCTACTAGTTCCAAGCTTTTTCCAGAAACATGTTAACCTTGATATCATCATCATCATCATTACCATGATCCTCGTTTGTATCAAGGTTAATAAAACTCTAGATTTTTCAATCGATATCCACACTTTTATACGCATTAACTTACATTTTAATAAAACTTTTTTGAATTCTTGGTGTATAAATGAATATTTTCTGGAAATTTCAAGAATCGTTCTTAAAAAATTACTGTTCTTCCGGTACCTTTCTATAGTGTTTGAAAATAAAAGTAAAGGTTTTTATTATGAAGCATAAGATGTGCAAAATTATTTTACAAACGTAGGTGCCTACCAAAAAAACACTTGTTCTTCTACATTGATGCAGTTACACTTGGTACGGAGAGCAATTAGAGAAACAGATGGCGAGCAACTGTGTTGGCGAGCGTCGCTCCTAGAGAGCAATCAGCAATCGAACAATCAGTTGCTAGTAAAATGCAACGAGCAAATAACCTATAACCATTTTTACTATGTCTATATAACGAACGATCAAAAAGTTTTCAAATTAGAGATGGCTGTGAGTGCTACAAGGCATGCCGTGGCTGTCATGTTACGCACCGGCCGTACTTATGTTTATTTCTTGAAAAGTAAACCCAAAGGGACTAGGATGGCTCATCGATAAGAGAGTGGGTTTGGATATAATATTCCAAATGCGTTCCGGTTCGAATTAGTCCAGGGGTCACAAAGTTTTTCTAATTCCTTGGTCCCGGGCTCCACAAGCCTTTGGGGCTCAAATTAATAGCCCTCTTCCTACACACCAAGCAAGTTAAGCATGACAACATGAAAACTCGCACAGTTGAGCCCTATTGTGCATAGTACAAACTAGCTTACCCTTGCCCCATACCGCCTCACACTACATAAGCGGTAGAAATGAAGATCACGATGATGATGGCGATGATGCAACCATAAGCTAAATGAACTTAACCTCAAAGCGTATCGCATCGCAATAAAACGCATTTTAAAAAGTAACCAATAAAGACAAACAACAAACAAATTACAACAATCAGTTTAAAAAGGTTTTGATAGGTGAATAAATTATTTCAATTTGACAGTTGTTTAAATTGGCATTTGCTGATAGCTCAATCTCAAGCGTAAAAAGTTTTCATAGCCGTCCCTAATTTGAAAACTTTTTGATCACATGTTATTTGTAAAGTAATAAACTATTACACATTTTCTTAATTTTCTACTGTGAAAGATTGGCTACTATAACGTCATAAATTTTTAAAATCAGGCAGTTCTTCCTTAAAGACAACTGGGAATTTACA
>JABXWE010059777.1:0-18387 GCA_014611495.1 Limonius californicus
GAATATTTATGAATTCCTTCACAAAACATTTAACTTATGATTAAAATGTCCTATTTTAATCTGAAAAACAGATCGGCTTTAGCTTACAAATTTCATACTTAGTCTGGAAATTCAAAACTTTTCTTGAAATTTATGAGTTTAAATCCCGAAATCCTCAATCTTTCATCTAGAAATTTCAGATTTAAATCTCGAAATTCCCAACTTTAATCGCGAACTTGTCATATTTAACACAGGGAATTTTTCTTTTTAGTATACATTGCCTATGTATACTTTTAAAAAGAACGCGTCAATTACACCTATTAAGTAGGCAACCAACTATACAGAAAACTAAAGCATGCTGTGGCCAAAACAATCAAATTAATTCAAGGTTAAAAAATAAAATTTGTCTTTATTTAGTGTCTTCTTGCGTTTTTTTATACAACCATGTACAGTGAAGACGAAAAAGTGGAAATTCTAATGTGGTATCAGAATGGTAACAGCTTAAGAACTGTGAGAGATTTATTTTCAGTAAAATATCCAGAAAGACCTATTCCTTGTATTCGAACCATACAAACAATTGTTAGAAAATTTAAATCAGAGGGATGCGTAATAAATTCCCATAAAATAAGAACTAAAAGTAATCACGTTTTAACCAAACAAATAAAATTAAATATTTTATACTACGTTGAAGAAATCATAATTAATAGTTAAAACAAAAAATAATAATTAAAAAAAGTTTGCGGTGCCGGGAATTGAACTCGGATCAACTGCTTGGAAGGCAGTTTGCTGATCATTACACCACTTTGCCGTTAATGTATTTGTTTTGTACAAACGAAATATAATGTTCACGGACCTTACGGAAACATCACCCCGTCAATTTTTGTATTTAACAAAAAAGTCATCATCTGTGTCCTATATAAAGGGTGAAATACTTATTTAATATAAACACTGCATCAACATAACCTTCATACTCAAATAATTCACAACTATAGTGACATTGCCTTCTGATTTTTAGTTGTTGGTATAGTTGGTTGCCTACACAATAGGTGTAATTGACGCGATCTTTTTAAAAGTATACATAGGCAATGTATACTAAAAAGAAAAATTCCCTGTATATATTTTGCTACTAATGTCGAAATATGAAGGAATATTTATGAATTTCTTCACAAAACATTTAACTTATGATTAAAATGTCCTGTTTTAATCTGAAAACAGATCGGCTTTAGCTTACAAATTTCATACTTAGTCTGGAAATTTCTAACTCTAATCTCGGAATTTCCAAAATTCGCTTTGTAACTACAAATTCTGAATTTCATTATGCATTATTAGGCTTTATTTGGAGCATTTTCGTATTTAATCTTGAAATCTTCAACTCTAATTTTAAAATATCCGGCACCAAGCAAGGAAACTCTCACTTCCTTCGAAAATGTCAAATTTAGTCTAGTACTGTCGAAGTTAATAACGAAATTTCGTAGCTTCACCTGGAAATTAAACATTTTTCGTGGAATTTATGAGTTCAATCTCGAAATCCTCCAACTTTAATCTAGAAATTTCAGATTTAAATCTCGAAATTACCGACTTTAATCGCGAACTTGTCAAATTTAACAAATATATTCTTGCTACTAATATCGAAATTTCAAGGAATATTTTTGAATTCCTTCTCAAAACATTTAACTTATGACTAAAACATCCTATTTTAATCTGAAAAAAAGATCGGCTTTAACTTACAAATCTCGGAATTTCCAAAACTAGTTTTGTAATTACGAATTCTGAATTTCATTTTACAATATTAAGCGTTTTTTCAGAGCATTTTCGTCTTTAATCTTGAAATTTCCAACTTTAACTTTAAAATATTCGACATCAATGAAGGAATCTCCCACTTCTCTCGAAAATTTCCGTTTTAGTCTAGAATTTTCGAACTTAATAACGAAACTTCGTAGCCTAATCTGCAGATTCCACACTATCTTCGAATTTATGAGTTTAATATCGGGATCCTCAAACTTAAATCTAGAAATTTCAGAATTAAATTGCGAAATATCCTATTTTAATCGCGAACTTGTCAAATTTGACATAGAAATTCCTGCCACTAATATCGAAATTTCAAGGAATATTATTGACTTTATCCCAAAATATTTGACTTAGATTGAAACGTCCCAGTTTAATCTGAAAGAGATCGGTTTTTGTTTGTGAATTTCATACTTTAAAATCTCGAAATTTCCAACTATAATCTCTAAATTTCATTTTGCAATATTAGGCATTTTCGTATTTAATCTTGAAATGTTCAACTTTAACTTTAAAATATCCGACACCAATCAAGGAATCTCCCACTTCCCTCGAAAATCCCAACTCTACTCTAGGATTTTTAAGTTTCTCTACAGGTTTAAACGCAGAATTTACAACTTCATTTTTAAATTTCTGTGTAAAAGCTTGAAATCCCCGACTTTAATTGCCAAATTGACCAGAAATTTCTAACACTAATATCGAAATTGCAAGGAATATTTTTCACTTTCATTCCGAAATATTTATATTTTGATTGAAATGTTGCATTTGAATCTGAAAAACGCCAACTCTATCTAATTTTAATCTAACATTGCAGAATTTCCAACTTTAATCCCTGACTTTAATTTTGGAATCTATGTTAATTCGGCTATTCTCTACTATAAGTTCGCAAATGTCGCCTTTAATATGGACATTGTTTTGTGAAATTGGACGTCGCTATTAACCTCTAAAATTTGAATTTTATTCTCGGAATATTCAACATTTCATCGCAATTTCTGACTTGGGAGTTTTTAACAATTCCTGAATAGGTATGTGATGTTTAATAAAAATTTGCGAAATTTGCAAAGATATTATGTTTATAGGAATAGGGGATATTCAGGCCGATACTTAACATATATCGGTCTATTTTGGAAAGAAAATTCACAATCAACTGCAATGAAATCGTGGAACTAGCTCATGCAAATTGAAAAGCAGCAACAACTTCTTTATTAAAACATAAAACAACAAAGCTAAGACATCCTACCTTCGTTCAGAGCTTCCTCTATTTTATACTTCATCAATGCAAATTTCTCAATTATATTATGTTCTCATAATCCATTTACTGGGTAATTTCAGTAGTAAAACAGAACGGTGATAATTTCCTTCAGAAAATATGCTTCACTGCAAATTTTCCATCTACTTTTAGAGTGCACAAGTAAGTATGTTCATAACTTTATTCTCCTTTCTTTATAAACTATTGTGAATCCAGATTTCATTCTTTTTGGATTTTGAAAACTGTCATATCATTATCGTCGTAAGAGTATCCTAAACCGACGTCGCAATCCTAAATTAAAGGTAACAGTTTACATCGACAAATCAGTAGATTACATAGATACTACAGAAAATAGATATAACATATTATTAAATAAATTGGTAACATAGTCTTGGCATTGTTCTGAGTCTACAAAATTAGATAAACCTTGCCATTGGGGTTGTGTGCATTATACTCTTTAACGGTAGTATTTAAATAAATTAAGTCCACATATATACATTATAAACATAGACTGATTTAACCGTATTTTAGCACTACTTTGGGTAACATTTTATCACCAGTTCTTAGGATTTTCTCAATAACTTTTTCACTTGTGCAAGTGAAAAGGTAGCCAATTATTATATTTATATACGGTGACAATAGAAACGCTCATTAAAGTTAATTTTGAGTCACTTAAGCAGCCATGTTATCTGTTTGTTAATTTGGCTCGTTGCAAGTAGGATTTTTAAATTAATTATATGAACACTCGGTTCTAATCTATGGTCACAATATCAGACACACTTTCAAAATATAAATATTTCGTTTGTTAATTTCTAAATGGGAAGTAGTTTAATAAATTAAATTTTTAAGAAGCTAAAAAAATAATAAAACAGGAAAAGCCGGAGGAGCAGATAATATGGAACCGGAGATGATAGCATGGATTGGTGAAAAAGGAAAAAATTCCTAAAGACTGGGAAAACAACTTAACATACTACCGATTCAAGAGAAGGGCGATCATAAAATATGTGAGTATTATAGATTTGCCTATCCTCAATAGTTTTATAGTTTACACAAGAAAATAGAGAAAAGATTAAAGAAACAAATGAAAAAAACCGACAGACGAACAAGCGACGTCTACAACTAATAAACAGACAAATGCAATATAAGCATAGTGAGAAACTTCGTAGAAAGAACAATCGATAGAGGAAAAAAACTATATCTGACACTTGACAGTCATTCAAGTAATATCGGCATTTGATATGAGAGAAAGGGGAGTAATATAAAAGAGCCTGGTAGACCTTAAAATAGAATAGAAATATAAATCAAAATGCAATAAGCAAAAGTACAGATAAACAGACAAGGCTGGGCATTTGAACTAAAATGAGAGATGAAACAGGGGGCAGTTAGGGCCCACTGCTATTATAAAAACATCACAATATGGAGGCTTTACATCGTAATATAGAGGTATTTTTACATGTAATGATCCATGTCCATGTCTAGATCCTCGAAAGAATATCATTATATAGCAAAAAATCATTAAATGGGGGTTTACCATATGGGAGTTCGACTGTCTTTTCTTTTCTGTATAGTGACAAGTACTAACAAATAGATCTTATTAAAATCTATCTCTTAATGTGACAAGCTCAACTATTAACCGTTCATAATACAATAAGCTTCTATACATAAGTACCTACTCCATACCTGAAAAATGCTTGTAACGCGCCATTCCTGAAATACTTTTGTTAAAGACTATAATACAAATTTATTAATCTCTCCATATTTAAATGTCCCTTCAGCCAGAAAACAATTAGTTTTATATTGTATTCCGCAAGTTAAGTTCTAAAATAGTCGGAGAAGTATTCATCTTGTGGAAATGTTAGTTATTCAGATTTCAGCAATTGGAGGAACCCATAGGTGGTCACTTTACACGGTAATTAATTGAACGGTAACATGTTAAAATTTTTGACTAAAATTGCACAAACTATATTTCTCTGCAAGCAGTAAAAAATAGTACAAATTCAATTACAGTCATACGCTTCAAAAATATTAAATACAACCGCATCCTGTCCTACGCAAACCTTTAATTCTTTTATAACATTCGGAACTGCTGATTACACAATGAAAATTTAGTGGAACAAATCACCAGAATTAATAGCAGCAGCAGTATCTTACATCATCCCGAATTCTCTTTGATGACTATAATGCGTTTTATGGTTATACCAACGTTTATATAATAATTAACATTGTAAGAATAGTATGACAGGAAATTGCTATATGGAGACTGCTTTTTTCCAAAGCCATTTATGTAATTTCAAGGTTAGAGAATTTTAGTGTATGGGAAGCTGAACAGACTGTGGAGCATTTCAAGGTGATGATTATTTAATATCACAACAATGATCTAGTTCTAATTTTTTTTTCTTTTGTTTTGTGTAAAGCTTATGTTAAGAAAACCAAATAAATGAGTTTAGGACACATTTATCCCAATATTATCGTAGATTTGAGTTTTCTTTACAATTTAAATCTATTCCAAAACCTACGTTAATGAATATAAAAAGCTTTACACGCGTTGTGCTTCCGGTTTAAAACATTGGTTGTAATTAAATAATTTATTATTAATACCAGCACCATAAACATTGCGCGAAGTATTATTACAATAAAACTAGTTATAAAGACAACAACGCTTTGCATACTGATGCTCGCATTAATTTTAATTTTAAATAAGTACGGTAAAGTGTAGTGGGCGTTGCAAAAACAGCGTTACATCATAAAAACCATACCAGAAAATAAGAATACATAACCTTCAATTATTTGAAAAATAACAGGCTACGAAAAACGCGTTTTCCATAAATGAAGAATTTCTTATTTGTATTTCTCCAGTACCTTGGGTATTTTGGCGTATTTTCCCGTTCTGGCGTCGCGAATGGTGGCGATGTCCAGTAGGTCCATTTCATTCATTTGATCCACCCAGTGCAAATAAAAGCCGTTCTGATCCACACGTAACGTGATCGGTGTTCCCACTCCAGAATCCTGAAAAATATATTACACTGTAGTACCAAATTCAAAAGCCCCTGGTAATAAGAGGATAGCACATGTTTTATATGTGAAAGCGGAATTCATTTTGGCTGAAATTCATACGTGGTTAAATTTACAACGAAAACATATTCATTATCTGAGAGAGCTAAAACCCTAGGGTGACATCAGATACTTTTAATTATGAAACGAAATCGGCAAACAAAAAATCTGTAAGACTGTACTCATTAGAATGACATTTGAGTAACAAAGATTAAACGTTAAAATTAATTTTCATTATGTTTTCCCTTTTCTTTCATTTCCCTTGTTCGGGCACTCCTTCCGTTACAAGATTTGAAAGTTTATATTAATTAACTGTTAATTTCTGCAATAAAAACCGAAATCACCAAAATTACGTGAAACTTAAGGATGAGAAAGAGTTCGCTAGTGCGGGATATTTAAAAAATATAAAGTGTATCCCAGATTCAAACCCCAACATCAGCATCTAGAAAGCAATAAGGCATACAGTTTCTGTTCAATACGAAAAACGTGCCTGGTGAAACCAGCAACAGTAGTCCGTTTCCCTCGTACTGGAAAATATGCTTTTCTAGTAAAATAAGACGAACAAAATAGTTCTTAAACTGTAAATGATTTGTATGCTATAAAAGCTTAAATATTTCTGTAGACACGCAAATTTACGTGAAAATATTTAGCACCGCAACGGTGATTTCTGTGTATGCAACATACACAGAAATCATAAGTAAATTTTGTGCTAAATTATTTAGAACGTGTTCTAAAATTGGAAGTAAAAATGCGTGAAAAACGGCACACAAGTGACGAAAACAAACGGAAAATACAGCGCATGACGCTTGCACAGCATATGCGAGGAGGCGAAGTTAACGGATGGCGCTAAATTAAAAAACTTCAACGATTGGGATGAAAAGTAATGTATGCTAGGAATGTACCTCATTTATTATTGCGTCTGTCGCATAAGGATCCTATCAATTTTACGTAATTTCAAACAAGTGTTAATAACAAATTTAGGATAACCTCAAAATGAGATGAAAAATAAACACAACCCGCTGGTTGACAAAATACCAGTAATACAAACCTAAACCTTGCAATGGGAAAAATATCCGTAAAATGTTTATTAATACGCAAACGCACGTGCTAAATTTAACATTAATATTGAGACAGGTTGCATAAAGGAAATTGTAAAACTTGTGAAAGTTACATAACAATTTAGCAGTAAATTTGCTTAGAAATTTACACGTAATTTGTGAATACTGGTTTTAAAATTGTCAAAATTTTGAAATTTCGCTGTTCATTCTGCTGCTTCTCACAGGTGCTATTAAAATTCAACGAAATTATTGACACAAATTATAGCCCTGTACACACAATACGTTTTTGTGAGGGATTTATTCTTGTCGCCTTAAATTAAGGTATAAATAAAATGTTTCCCGTTTCCATTTTATTTGTCCGTCTCTGTTGGTTATAGTAATTCGACAATTTTGTAAGTACTTAAACTATGACTTTGCACAGAACGCATTATTAAGTTATTCACGTAATTTTACAAAAATTGGTTAAGTCTAATGGTATGACGACAACGCTTTCAATCCGTTTTAAAATAAAAATAATATACGTACTAGTAAAAATTCGGTATGCGCATTCTAATAAAAATAAACCACAGCCAAGTAAGATGCAAAGAAAAGTGATTAGAGCAAATTATAAATCGTATGTTGTTTTAAGTTTCACTTCATTCTATCTACAACGTTGCCCATTCTTAAAATTTGAATCAAAGTTTTCTTTAAGACGCTGAAAATAGTATTAAATGTTTTACGATGTTATCCCGCGAAGAATATTAGGATGGACATACTTTACAGCAGAAGACTTATACTTTATATAAATTATAATTAATAGTATGGGAACTGATTTTTGTCATTTATATCTTGGTAACTCCATGTAAAGTAACAACAAAAACCATATACAAAGGCATCTAAAGTAATATTTGTTTTAATCTAGATAATAAAAAGTGCGAAGTGCAAATTTATAACACAATCTACTGATAAGGAATTCCTTAAACCTACTTAGCGAATCAAGTCCGAATAATCTGACAATTAACAACAGTATTGACCTATTTGTAAATTATGAACAGCACATAAAACAACATTAGTTTAAAATTATACAATTTTATTTTTCCTGACTTATATTTTAGAAAATTTATTTAATGTAGTCAAACAGTTAATTATAAGCAATATCATGTTTATATGTGAGGTTAATTAAAAGTTTGCGTAAATAAAATTGTGAATAAAATTAACCCCTTTTTTGAACACACGTTGGTCTCATCAAACAACTTATGAGCGTAATGTTATTTTTGTAACTGAGTTACTGAACATTTACATTGTAGGTCTTTCATACGGTTCGTGTCAAAAGGCTTTAATAAAAGTACTGCATATACATCAAATTATTAATGAGAACAATCTTATAAAATGTTTCTTTACTCATTTAAACCACGTTAATAAAGTAAGCAATTATTATAAAAAATCGGATAAAAACGTGTTTTTTATTCAGTGAAACTGTAATTATATGATATTATTAAATAAATCATCAGCAGCCTGTTTCGTCCCACTGTTGAGCATTGGCCCCTTCTCTGCCAAGGGATTTTCCTCAGAAACGTAGCAACACGGGGGCCCTACAGTTTAACGACGAATCCGAACAACAAAAATTCCATAGCAGGTTTGTTAGTACTAGAATCCCACGGTTGTTAACCGGATTGGGGAATTGAGTGGGGTGGGTTGCAGCACAAGATTTACGCTACGTGGTAATGCTGGGGAATCGAACCCAAGCTAGAATAGACGTTTTGCTCAGAAAGCGAACGATCTACGAATTGAGCTACCACCACACCTCTATTATTCAAGAGTCCTATTAAGTTGTGTTTTTAAGGTACCGTTTGATTTCTATATATAAAAAAAGCCTTTAAAAGTCTCTAAAGATAAGTACCTCAGTTTTACCAACAAGCTCCAATAGGGCGCATTAGATAGCGAACAAGAAAAAATCAGCATAAAGCGGCGCCTTTAACCATTTTCGATCTTACAGTATCTATTTTTCCATCTACAATATTTCCTCATCCCCAGCTTCCTCAACATATTCGTGTAAAGGCGCACATATCTAAATTCGCATATTACCATGTATTCGTACATTTTAGACCAATACAATTTACGGTTTATTCTAAAGTAACATTCGTGCACGAGACATTACTATAACAAAATTTTAATGTAAGCATTGACATGCTTATTTAATAGTTACATATATTTACATCTTTTCGGATCATTTACTTGCTAACAAAACTTTTTGATAGAAGAAGTTAATACCGTTTAACTAACCAGCCATAACATAAATATCAATGTCCTGAAACTAATAAATCCACAAGTAGCTACTTTAAGTATTACTAGGCCCATGAAAATGTCAAACAATATGAAAAATCAGTAAACAACTTGAAACAACTCTAAAATTTGTAAGAATGTTATTTTTCACACTATATTCAGGAAAATGATCGATCACCATCACGATTGTTTTATGCAATATCAATTCCTTAAAAAGCTCTTATTTGTATTGATGGGCTTTTCGTATCATTTCAACTACAACTTTGTTAAAGAAATATAGAAATAGCAATATATAGGATTAATACCGAAACACGTGATTATTTCAACATGTTGGTTTATAAGTTTTTATTTGACTTGCTATATATATTTCGGTTGATAAGACGTTATTGCCAAAAACAATTTGTTGCTAATATTATAAAACCTATTAATCCATTGAAATAATTAATAGTATTGTTTTTTACTTATTAATATAAATTTAAGTAAAGTGAGACAAGGCGCAACTAACAAATATACATGATTCTCCATTTAAATAAAAACTCGAGACAGCAGTATCAGGAATGCCCAAATATGCATAAAGGCGAAACCATATGAGAATGATACAATATTATAATTTACAAGGAATTTTATTTAGGTACAGTTTACTTATTATTTTAAAGTGAAACTATCAAACCAAGGGTGGGGTGTAGCCCATGGGCTCAGCCACTATATATTATTTCCACGTATGCCCATAAAAAAGACCATATAATAAAAAAATTGTATACCAACAACAATGTAACAAAATAGAAATACTTCAATGAATTTAATGACAATATAAGAAATGCATATAAAACGTCTAGAGCGAAAGACCTGCATCCCACGTTCAGAGGATTTCTAGATAAATATTTTCCGAGAAATTTAACGCAAATGTTTTCTTTTCGAGAAACATAGCAGTATTTCGTCGTAGGGAAAGCATTAAAGCAAACACCGAATCAGTCAATAAGAGGGTGCACCGACACGTCGAAGTAGAACCGCGTCACGCAAGAAAACCATCCATTTGTCAAAATTTACGTGTGGGCACAGGCGATTTAAGTAATCATCGACCCACAGGGCGCAAAACTGATAAAACATTAACCACCAGGCCTCTAATTTAGTTAGAATCAACAATACACTGATTAAGGATAATTCCATTACCTCTCGTCGGGTTGGCGAATTCAAAGCATTTGTTGATATTAAATTAAAATCATTTTTTTATTTTTGCCAACTTCTGGTATGGGAATATAGCATTCATGGAAGGAGGCAGTTTAGAAACTCTATTAAAAATGAAACCACAGGTTAAAGAACTCCAAACGAAGTTTCTAAATATTTTCTTAAGGATACCTTAATTAACTTCTTCACGATTCTTACATGTTTATCTAAATTTGGTTAAAAATGCATTTCACAACCCGTTTGCCGACACAAGACGCTATCAAAAGTATCAGAAGTTACGGGGTATTAAACAGTCCTGCATCACTTTTACAAATTGAAGGAAAGCACTTCTTTCAGATATTTTCTAACGGTGTGCGGTTTAGATCAATAAGGTTGCTACTATTAATATAATACAATAAAAAACACAGTCGTTTCATAAATAAAGGCAATTCGAATGTAAATTAAGATAAAAGTATGAAGTTTGATATCTGCTGGCACAAGTTCTTGATTGGATTTCGGTCTCGAGATCGCGCCGGGCAGTTCACCCTGTCGATTTTATTGGTCCTCATACACGGTTTAACCACTCGTGCATTTGGTAAGCATCATCGGCCTGTCACCAAGCAGCAGAAATTAAGAGAGGAGTTAAAATATACAAAAAAATTGGGTAGCATTCGGCAAACTCGCAAATATCTTGAAGTCAAGAAAATTTACCAGAAGACAAAGAGCGAAAATCTACAATACATGTGTCTTTTCAGTACCCACCTATGGCCTTGAAACATCTGTAACCACGAAAGGGATAGCTAACAAAATAACAGTAGCTCAAAGAGCGGTGGAATGGCAAATGCTAAGTATAACTCCCCGGGAAAAAAGCGAAATTAACGGATCAGGAATGAAACAGGTGTGGAGGATGCAGTAAAGAGAATAGTCTAATTAAAATGGAGCTAGGCGGGACATATTGCGAGAGGAACCGATGACAGATGGACAACCTGGCTATTACAGTGGAAACCAAGAACGAGCAAACGTAGAGTAGGAAGACCTTTAGCTACTTGGTCATATGACATCAGAGATATAGGAGGACGCCCATGGCTTAGGTTGGCAGGAGACAGAAACGAATAGAAACGCATTGGGGAGGACTACGTCCAATACTGGACTAATAATGTCTGATGAAGAGAAAGAGAGAACCATCATGTAAAAAATATGCTTTTCTCCGCCAAACAGGACCTTCCCATTCGGTAGCATTTTACCCTGCTCTATTTCGAGGTATTTTGTGACGTTCATTATACCAGAGATCATATGTCATCGACCAACTCCTTCGGCAAACATGCAACTTCACGGCATATCAACCGTTGGATGCTTAAGGTTTATTCACACATACGAGTGTCGCGTACGCTCAGTTTCGTGAAATTATGTATCTGTAATTTATAACATCACACATATCAGGCACCGTGCCGTATTTTATTTAACCTTCAGTATCAATGGGGCTTCCGTACCGTGATATTGTTTATCGTAGCCAACTTTTGCTATTCCACGGACGCGTTCTTATGAAGTTCACAAATCGCCGTGCGTGTTTATCGAAATTATTCAGTTCCTTACAATCTTTGCAATCCAGTTCCTTTACA
Organism: Limonius californicus; assembly: GCA_014611495.1. Lineage (NCBI taxonomy): Eukaryota > Metazoa > Arthropoda > Insecta > Coleoptera > Elateridae > Limonius > Limonius californicus. Next base: position 12,165 of record JABXWE010059777.1, read on the forward strand.
CAATCAACTAATTCCTTGTATAGGGTAGTAAACTGTTTTTCATTTTCTCTTTTCTTCCATGCCTCATGAACCCACTTCTCCGATTTTCACCCGATGCAGTTCTTCTTCATCAGCATCCAAAAATATGGCAATAATTGCCAATTCGATATCTAAACATTTTGCCATATTGAAAACCACTGACTTCAAACTGTTGGCAATATGTGTGCCTAGGCGTCACTAACATGTCATGGATGCCAGTGACACGAGAATTGAGACGGTAGTGACACGTCTGTGATATGTGTAAATAGACCTTAAATCGTTGGAAGTACATATTTTGGAGAAAATACCTCCCCAAGAAACCTGACATAAGTATTTCCAGTTTGAATATGATTTTAAAAGTTGATTCATCACTAAATAGCACCTTCAGTCACTGATCTGTGATCTAGTTCCGATGCTGCTTACCCCAGAGTAAAAGGCGGCATCTTCGATTGTCAGTAAGCTGTAGTTTGTTCCCTGCGCTGCACCTTCTTAGTAAAAAACTAAGCAGTCTTCTTCTGCCAGTTCAAGTGCACACGCTTACACATGCAGCTTGGGATCATAATTTGGCTAATTTGGAATTAAAGGCTTCCACCTGTCAAGCTCATTCTTCTTAATATATCTCGAACATATGTTTTCCTTGGTCGCCCACTATGCTGGGGTTGTCCATTTTTCCAAATTCAGCATACTTTCTAATAACTTGAATAATTACAGATTGATTACATTTTACATTGGCGGATATTTCGTTAATGTACGTGCGTCCTTATGCGCCTGTATGCTATTCCGCTATTGTGTATTTCATAGATGACGGAAGTTTATGAACGTGGATCATGAAGAATCAAATAATTTACTTTTATTTACCATTTCTCTTCTAATACACGGTGTAAAATTAGTAATAATAGTCACTCCACCCGATGTCCGCGTATTGGGAAATAGGTGTTTTTAGCAAAATAACACGAACGAAGTAGTTTTTAAATTGAAAATGATTTTTATGCGATACAGCCTAAATATTTCTGTAGACACGTGATCTTCCGATCGAAATTCGGTGTTTATTGATAACATCAACGCTGTGCCTACACTGACTCATAACTTCGCACTAATACAGGCACATTACAAGTGAATCTTAAAAGTCACATTTGGACAAAGAACTCCATTTCAGCTAATTGTTAGTAACTCCGATGCCTTCACCGCCTTTATGTCGACATTTTTAACACGCTTTTCATGAAAGCATTTTGCAGCTTTTGACAAAATTCAAAGAGTTGTTTAAAGTTCTTGCATGTTTAGAATTTTAGACACTCATAATGCCATTGGTATGTTTCATAAAAAAATGAACCTTAAGTAAGTACTTATACTAACAACATCATTACATTAGCCTTATTGTAATATTTTCTATAGCACTTTGAAAAGATTATTACTGGTATAGCAATTTCAACAAAATAGTGTATTAAAGTTCAAAAACAGATTCTCTATGCTATACTGACTCATCTTATTCACTGTAATTCTCATAGAACTGCTATTCTAGTAAGCTAATCCATCTCCGATTAGGTAAAACAACTAATTCTGCTTCACGAAATTACTATTTATACATAAAATTAAGCTCTCTGGGCGGGTACCGGAGCATACCGTCAGATGAATACACAACTTTCATTATCAGAGTTAGGTATAATTAACAATTTTAATAGGGAAACTTTATAGATGGTGTATCAAAATACCTAAGATCAACAAAATACTGGAAAAATGTTGGAAATGAAAAACAAACTCAGTATGTATGTGTATGTATGTATACTTATATCAGACTATTTTTAAGGTTTAATGCAATTACTTGACAGTCATCAAGGCAAAGTTCAGTTGATACAACAGGTTACTCCAAAACAAAATATTTATTTTCGAATGCATAAATTAGAATGTGGGCGGTTATGATGCGCGTGTATGCTTCATGAAACTTTCTGCGCCTGATAAATGTCAGCCTTTGGATTACTAGGCAATTCTATATGGATTTTTATATAAAGTTTCCAGATGTTTTTTAAACTGTGATGTATAGCCTCCCTCAAAATATTTTGGAATTTTTGCTCCTTATTGAGAAGAAACCAATTTAATCTAAACAAAGAATTCCATAGAGCTTCGGCTATTTGCATATCAAAAATACACTGAAAGTATCATGCGGATATTTTCACATACAATTTATAGACTTTTAAAATTACACTGGTTTTGCAATTGTTGCACTTTTCTATCTAATCCAAGTATCTGTGTATTATCTATTTTTTTATCTTTGTATATATGTCAATAAACAAATTGATAGGAGTCATCTCATCATCGAGACAGAAATTTAAAAACACGGAAGTAGTCAGTTCAGCGTTAAGACAAGTATTTTAGTCCAATGCGTTGGTTACACTGTTTGCAGCCAAAAGCAACTTCAAAATACTCTAATATTATTTTAATAGTGCCATACATAAGGCACATATAACAGTGGATTTTAGAAAAACTATTTAATCCTTGATTAAATTTGATATGAATTAAATATCAATTTTACGGGCTTCTCATGGGTGCTAAAGTGGAAACACGGCGAACCTACTGTTTAACGTCAAATTCGAAGGACAGAACTTTCAGAGAAGGTCTTTTAGCACTAAAGCCTAACGGTTGCCAATCGGATTGGGGAATTGTGTATGGTGGGTTGCAATATTTTTTAAACTGCTTACTAATTCGGAGAAAGCGAACACAAGGTATAACCGACATTATGCGTACAAAGCGAGGGCTCTGTCAACAAAGTTACCACCACCACCATTCGATGTACTAGTTAGAAAAGGCAGGAAACGGAAAAAAATCACTTTCTGAAATCAGTAGATACACAATATAGAGAAAAACATAACTATTTTAAGGAGAACAATTACTTACAATCAGAAAACATACATACATACATACAATAGGTAAGTTAAACAGCCGTTTTTTGTTTCTTTCACTGATATGCAGGATGTCACAGAAAAATGGGCCAGCGTTTAGTCATAGATTCTTTAGGTTAAAATAAACCGATTAGGCAGAAAGTCCTTCCTTATGAAGTTACAGGGCCTTAAAGTTCAATTTTTTATTTTTTCTTTTTATTGTATTTTCTATAAATCTAAAGATATTTCTTTCAAATTTGGTACACCATTTTTATAAACCAGACTTGACCGTAAGAGGCACTTAACCTACCACTGAAATTTTATATTAGCTCTAACTTTGTTATTAGTAGAACATTTTAAAATTTTATTTTCTGAAAGAGAATTAAAAACTACCTAAATACCTTAAAATGCTTGCCAAAATTTTCGGTGCGAAAATCGGTTATTATTATTATGAGAATATGGATGTGCAATAAATACATACACATATTTAATAATCGTAAACAATAGACTTGGTCTTCAACGAAGACCAGAGGCCCTATAATAAACGAGGCACTACATGCAGAAAATCTTTTAGGAATTGTAACTGCACCACTTTTCTAAAAAAATCAGTTCACTGAAAAAAATGTGTACATATACGAAGGTTGTTCTCTTTCCGCTGAGCCTATCTAGCAGGCTGTGATATTTTGAAACAAATTTTGCTGCACATTTTAACGTTATTTTCAAGTTTAGTTGTAGTGAAAATTTTTAAAATACTTTATTTTATAATAATCCCTTTCCCAAGACATCATAGAATTGAATAAAGAGCATTATAGGGCTGCGATTTTTTACAATTTCAAGCGTGGTTTAAGCCGTAAAGAATGTTTTGAGGAAATCAATAGAGTGTTTGGTGACGAGTCGTGTTCGTTAGCTACTGTAAAGCGGTGGTACAATAAATTTCAACGTGGTCGACTTTCCTGAAATGACAACTTTCGAACTCCTAAGCCAAAAACGGCAGTAACCGAAAAGAATATTGGTGTTGTACGAAACATGATTGAAGAAGATCGGGATGTTACTGCCAGGAGTTTTCAAGCAACGTTAAAGATTGGTGTGTAAGCAATTGACACCATTTTACACAAACATTTGATGATACGTAAGCTTTGTGCCTTTTGATTTCCCCACAATTTGACTTCAGTTCAAAAAGAAAACCGTGTGGCATAGTGCAGCTCTACACTGGATCGCTTTGACAATGGATCGTCTCATTTGGTGTACATCGTTACAGGTGATGAAACGTGGATATACTGCTATGATCCCGAAAGAAAGCAACAGTCGGCTGTTTGGGTCTTTGAGAACGAATCGGTTCCAACAAAAGTTGTTCGTAAAAAAAGCTGAAACAAAACGATGGTCGCCACAGTTTTTGGAATTACTGGGCATGTTTCCACTGTAGCACTGGAGGATCCTCGTACTGTTAATGCTGAATGGTATATTACAGTTTAATTGCTTCAAGTTCTCCAAAATGTTCACGAAAAACGTTCAAGAGGAAGGATCATCTTGCATCAAGTTAACGCTCGGGCGTACACTGCTGCTCGAACGACTGAGTACCTACTTGAATGTTCAGACCTAGCACTTAATGGTTTCTTTTATTTCCGCGTGTAAAAAATAAGTTACGGGGTTTACGTTTTACACCGACCGAAGAAGGGGTTGACGCATTTAAAAATGAAATAAATAACCGAACGCGGCAAGATTGGAGAAAATGTTTTGAAGTTTGGCTTTCACGGATGCAGAAATGCATTGACTGTGGAGGGGAATACTTTGAAAAATTATAAATAAATTTAATTTGTCAATAATAAAATTTTGTCTTATTGCAAACATTTTTATAAATTGCACCAAACGTCCTATAGAACTGTAACACAGACCTAAAAATCCAAGAAACAACATCAGAGATATTGCAAATCCTCGTATATATAGTTTACGAAAAATGATTTCAATGTAAGGAAACCCCACGGTATATAGCGTGCATTTTTTTAAATGTTACTCTACAATCTTCTCTACTTATATTGAATATTGGTGTATATTAGATAAATCCGAAGCAAGCAAATGGAAACTAGCTGTATATTAGACATCTTGAATAAGAATCTATCCAGATTTGCCGCACAATCGAAAAGCTCGCTATTATTAGGTAAAAACCAGTTCAAGGTACTTCGATATAAATATTTTGTATTGTTAATGGAAAGTTGTTGTAACAACTAAACTTTGTTTGGTTACTGCCAGGTAACCGTAGTATTAAAAGTTATAAACTATATCATTTCAATACAGACATTTAGAATTGTCAAATTACATTTCATGCAATAAATTTCAGAATTGTCGAATACTATTCCGAATTAAGTTACGACACTCGTTCTGTTCCATGCTCGACCGGTACCGAATTATTTTTGATCATACTGTATGTGGCTAAGCGTTGCAAATATTACAGAAATAACTGTAGCAAACAAAAGACAACAATTTGGGTACGTTTAACGCCGATACGATCTACAAATAGAAGCAACATTGTTGAAAGTTATGAGGTTTAATATTTCGTTTCTGCATAAACATAAAAGCGGCTGAAATTTATTTGTGGGGAAAATTGAACGCCGTAGTAAATAAATTTAAATCGACAGTAAAGTGGGTCGTAATCTGGTACTCGTAATATAAACTCGGAACAGGACATGGTGCTGGTGCACGCTTTGTAACACCAAATGTTTGCCATTATACATGCTACAATGTGCATGTCGAATAACAGCAACATTTTAGGAATTTCCGCAAGGCTAAACTTCTAATGGCATCGCGAAATTTCTCACTCGACGTCTACACGTCTGTCTCGGCTTATCCGACTCCCATACTTCAGTTTCGGAATTCTCATTAACTTTTACTTTCATTGAAGACATTACGAAAAGAAAAACTAGAATAAGCGGGAAATTTCCTTACTTTACGAGGATTAGCAGACCAGTTCATGGCAGGCTTGTTTTAGCGACTAGTTTTCCACCTCCCCATAACAATTCCAACTCACGTCAGCACTCTTTGTTTCAAATGTGCGATCTAAAGAGCAGTCTTTAAAGGAAATTTATGTTACATCCTAGAATAACTAAATTTTTTCTGTGGAAGCGCATCACGATGTGGCACCCTTCTCTCTCTCTCTCTCTCTCTCTCTCTTTCTCTCTCTCTCTCTCTCTCTTGAGGTAAAAACAGTTAATTGTTAACTCATTTTTAAATCACATGTAATGTGAAATATGGGCTTCAATAACAATAGCAATAATTTTACATATTTTCCATTTTTCGCTCTTCACGTTATTTAGGTAATCATTACCAGCAAATATTTC
>JABXWE010059778.1:0-10728 GCA_014611495.1 Limonius californicus
AATACAAAGAAATTGTTATGTTTGTTTGATTTTGCCGCTTCATTTGAATTAAAGTTTTATTTTGATTGCCGCTCCGTAGCCGCTGACTATCTTGTTATTTACCGAATACAGTTTAGTGGACTTTTTTTGTTATTATGGAGAAATGCCGATTAAAATTTTCTCTGCGCGCTTGACCGTTAAAGTTTGCTGGGAATTTCCTGGCCTTGAAGGGAATCTTACGTGTTAAATTATTCTAGAATTATTGCAACATATTTCGCAATATGATGAAATATTCTAGCTGTTGGGTGTTCGCGTTTTATATTTCGTCAGTCGATTCAACATCTCCTTTCGACCCGGTTGCTTGCGAAGATCTCGGCGCCGAAATCAAGTACTGCAAGGGTGGCTTGCGTTTTAGATGGGTGTCCATTGCGTGAATTTTCGTATCGCTTTTATCACCGTGGGGTGAACAGAACCATCATCAACTGTCGGATTTAAAGAAACACGCTGGATTCTAACTCTTGGAAAGTAGTTCATTGCGAATTTGCTGATCGCATTTCGCGGATTATTATCGAACCCCTTTCCTGTCCCTCTGGATGTGCCGGTGCTGCGACAAACTAGGAAGTTCGTGCAGCGAATATTTCGTTCCGAAATGTCCCGAAGAACGTCTTGACTATTGCTGGTGCAATCGTGATCCAGTCTTCAGAGGCGTGCCTGCGAATTTTTCCTGCTTCCCGAAGAATCTAGGAGCACCCCAATTGTACCTCTCTCTACTCCGTACCGAGGAGAAAACTAAGGTAAAACTTGCCAATGTACTATACAGTGATTGTTTTCCCGGTTTATCAGAGTTTCGTTAAAGACTAAGAAATAGAACAGTTTATTTCCCTGGTAATATTAAAACCGAGGCAACCTTCAGTTGCCCAGTGTTTCAGTATTCGTTTAGGTTGAAGATTTATTAATTTTTGTAAGCTCGAACGTCACTGCCTGCGTAAATCTATGGTTTAGTATAGTAAATATCGCAAGCCACTGGCGGCGAGCGTTTTTTTTGAACGTTCTAACACCCTTTGTGTTTAACTACACTATTACCATTTTGTACTTGTTCTTGTACTATGTGTGTTACCAAGGTCCAGCAGTAGAATTATATTTGTCTTAAAATTCACCATATCTGTTATTTCTGTGTAGGTTTCTTTTATTGTGTGCATGAACTTTGAAAAGCAGCTTTATATGCAGGAGGAGGCACAAAAAAATGAGTCCGATTCCCGTAAGCTGCTGGCTTCTCGGCCTTCCACGAGAATCTGCAATCAGCTGTGATTTTGAAGGTGGAGCCCACTAATTCTGGCCTACTCTGTATAAAACTACGTACAATTTCCGTCCCGTAAAGGTTTCTCATAAACCACCCCTACTCCTCTGAGCTAAGCCGAAGGCCTTTTCCATCGTTCCTGTTGCGGGTCGACGAAACAGCTCGTTTCGCCCGTAACAAAATGTGTATGCAAACGGAAATAATTATTAAAGCTTTTAGTGTGTTTCTCAGTTATATTGTGCCTGATTATTTTAATTATTTCAAATATACGAAAAGAGGCAGTAAAGAAGTTATTAAAAGTGATTAAAAGAAACCCCTATATATAAGTTAAAATCAAAAATCGAAATTTTCGGGATTGTAATTGGAAATTCTGAGATGAAAGTAGGTAGCTTTGAGATTACATCAGATTTTTATAAATTAATGTCGAGACACCTGAATATAATAGAGTATAACTATTTTCAGGAGGTTAAAATCGGAATCGTGGTAGGGTCGTAATTTTCTATTTAGTCTGGGGAAATCAAGAGAAAAAAGTCATTTTCTTAATCAAGACGCAATTTTCTGTATTAAAATCGGAAATGACCATATTAAATCAACATTTTTCGAGATGGAATACGGAAACTCCTTGATTAACGTCGTAATTGTCTAAATTAACGTCGGAAAAACCAAGATTGAAGTGCAATTTTAAAATGCTAAAATCGGAAACTTCCAGCTTAAAGTTGGAATATTCTAGAGCAAATCTGAATTTCCTAGATAATACTCACATTAAATTGTTAAGATCATGCTCAATTGTCTTTATTAAAGTCAGCGAAACAAAGGCGTAAACTCAGTAATTTAAATGATAAATTTAAAAATTGACATTCAAAATACAAAGAAACACCAAGCTTCAAGTCGGATATGTCCAGATTAAGCCAGAAATTTCTAGATTGAAATTGCAAAGATGGGATTTTAAGAAATTAATATCGTAACCTTAAATTAAAGTTTTAATTTTCCACATTAGGTCGGATTTGCGCTACGATAGTAATATTTATTTATCGTTCAACAAATTGGAAAAACATAAAATATTTATATACAGGGTCTCCCAAAACGTACCGGAAATATTTCAAAAATGAATTTCAGAAGTTATCTAGAGTCTAAAAAGTCCATATAAACTTGTGTCGTAAACGTAACCGTCAACGAGTTATTGTTTACTTCATAATTTATGTGGCTAAAATTTAGTTCTATGAATTTTATGAAATAAATCTTTTTTTAATACATTTTTATTATTTCATTCACAAGATATGTTCAAAATTATCTCTATTGCGTTCGATACACAAAGCCGCACGTCGCTGAAGAGATCGTTACTCCTGATAATATCGGCAGCCTGCTGTATTCTTGGACGTAATTCTTCTACCGTGTGCACTTCAGTTGCATAAACAATCTGTTTCATGTGACCGCAAAGACAAAAATCTAATGGAGTCAGATCCGGCGAACGCGGTGGCCATACTACGGGTCCTCCTACTCCAATCCATCTTCTCGGAAAATGTGCGTTAAGCCAAGCTCTAACACGAAGACATTGATGTGCTGGTGCCCCACCGTGTTGATACCACATTGCACGTCTGATATTTACACATCTTCCAATAATAAGGGTAAAGGATTTTCTAGAAAATATTTGTAATTCGCACCATTCAAACGGTATGGTCCAATCAGACGATCATTAAGAATACCAGCTATCATATTAACACTAAACCTATGTTAAAAATGCGAGGGTCTTCCTAAATGAGTATTTTCTGCAGCCCATTGATGAAAATTATGATAATTATTGATACTATCTCGTGTGAAAGAAGCTTCATCGATCCATAAAATATGTGGTAGATTTTGATTATTTTGTACCCAATTACAAAATATTAAACGAGCTTCAAAATCATTACCTAGAGATTGAACTCCTTGATGATGATATGGATGTAAGCCAGCATTTCTTATTATTCTCCAAACCTCGTTCTTACATATTCCAGTACGTATGCAATTCTTCGCACACTGAAAGACGGATCTTCTTGTAATAAATCAAGAACTTGTTCATCATCGTTTATGGGTCTACGGACAACCCTTGGCCGACTAGATGTCTTGCATTGGAAGTGCCATGTTCCCTCAGCTGCCGATGTGAATTAAAGAAAAGTGCACGCTTAAGCAGTCTTCTATTGGAATATCTTCTACGATATTCTTGTTGTGCTGCTAAAGCATTTCCATCATACAGACCGTAAACATGAAGCATATCTGCATATTCTTCATTTGAAAATAACATTGGCATTGTGAATCACTTGCGAATTACGACGGGAATAAGGATACAAAGAAGAAGCCAATAACTTCAGTATAACAGTAATAAAGTGACAAGTTACAAACAATAATTTGTTAAAAATGATGTTCAAATGTTACCAAACAAAAGATGCAATCAAGGCAACTACATCAGTATTTCAGAAATCCGTTGATCTAAAATTTTAGCTACATAAATTATGAAATAAACAATACCACTTTAACGATTACGTTTAGGACATATGTTTATATAGACTTTTGACTCGAAATAAGTTCTGGAATTTATCTTTGAAATATTTCCGGTACGTTTTGGGACACACTATGTATCTACAGTAATGTGAAGCGTTTAGAGTTGTGATAACAACTGATTTTAGAGGAAGGAAGGAAGGATAGAGAGGAAATGGTTTTAAGCCACCCAAGAAATTTAATTTAAATAGCAAAGCAAACTAATTAACTTAAGTAAGAGTAAAGTTTCATCTACTGATGTCATCTTTTCAGGTTTACACCGTGTCGTCATAGAATTGATTGATGCTGACGTTTCGCTAACCGTTACAGGTAGCATTATCAAAGCGTACGCTGACGACGCGGTTTAAGTCCGCAGAGATGATTTCATTCAACTTAAGTGATAGTAGACAGCTACTCGCAGAAAATATTAGATTACAATATTCTATTGAAGTCTTCTTACGAAACAATATTTTATACGTTAAATTCATTTTTGCCTATAAATAATTGTGTTAGCAGCAGTTTCCATTTGGCAAAATAATTTCGAATAGGAAATATAACAGAAGCTTATTGGTACCAGGCACGTTATTTAAGGACCTAAATTGCAATTATATTAGGGGCCCGTTATTATGTTTTGAACTGCCCCATTTGAAATTTACGCCATTATTTCAATTTCCCTAAAATATTGTTTTATAAAGGTGTTAACATTTTGTGCTAATGGTTATATAATGACGCTTTTAAAATCTGTTGTCACATTTAAATACATTTCAGGATCAGTTTAATGTTATGAAAAACTTTAAAATTCCAAATTTAACAATTAATAATTAAATAAATTTGTGGTATATATGTTTAGAAGCTATTGTCGTTTCAGGAAGACCATAAAGGTTCAGGCAATGTTTCGCTGATAGCACCGCAATGCCAAAATTATGCAACAGGATTTTATAAACAGTCTAGTAAATAGTTTTATGAAACATTTCAGAATCAAATAAAACCGAAAGGTTGTAAAACAGACCATAAGTATATTTTGTCGTATAAGCTTGCTAGCTTTGTTACAACTACGCGCATTTATGACTTTTAAAATAAAAAATTTCAAATTAAATTGAATGCAAAGTAATGTAGACTCGGATAAAATTGGCTGTTATGGTAAATATCACTCTATTTTCTTGGCTTTGATTTCTGTCCTATGAACAATTTAAGTATCCGTTTAATGATATCAGGAGAAATAAACATCATTTTAAAAGCAAAAATAAAATTCTTATTATTTCTTACCAACAGGGAGCTATTTGCAAAACGGTTGGAGATACAAAATCAAAAAATACAAATCATCGCTTTCTGGGAAGCACATATGCAAGAATGGACATAATAAGACTCCCAAATCAAGCCCTGAACGGTTGGAGATATAAAAATAAATAAGAACACAATGGCTTAGCTTATTACGCAATATGTAGCACAGACTGCATGTTTGTGATGCTATAAGCTCTGTATTCATAGCAGAATTAATTTTTAATCATGGATTCAGCAATATCAAACAGTGTTTTCCAGTAAGCTCGTATTTCTTATCTTAAAATAGGAGCACGTTCATAAAACAGCGTAATGCTCAATTATTGACAAGAGAACTTGGTATAAGTAGATATAATACCTAATATAACATCGGACAATGACCTTGGATATATAAATTTCAAGGTCGTCCCAATATTCACTTGCATTGCCACCTTCGATATTAAAACTTCAATATTACAAACACATAACAATGAATAGAATTTAGAGTATAATTTATTGCAATGGACCTCTAATTACCGAAGACCTCAAATATAATATATAATAAATTCGCAGTATGCATCTTCAAGGGACCCCGGTGGAGCAGTGCGAATACGCGTTTTGTTTCTTACGTGAAACAGCAGGCTTTAACAGATGTTCACAACTTAAAGCAGAAATTTGTTAGATATCCTTGGACGGTGACTGAAAAATATTCGAATTTTTGCCAATATAGTACAATATAGTACAAACTTGTTGTGCTTAGTGAAATTCGTATGGTGCCCACTTATTTTGACTTACATACATCGTATCACTAAAGACTTTCGTCCAGTCATCATCTTCTATGAACCCTTCCTCCTCCCTGTGCTAGCCGAAGATCCCCTTTCATCGGTTGATTGCGGGTTGACGAACACGATCATTTGGCCCGTAATAATTATTTTAAAATATTATTGTACGTTTCCATTTGTAGTGTTTTTTTAATTCTTTTTTTGTATTTTTCCACACTTACAATGGAAAAAATGTAAAAATACATTTTTACATCTTCTATGTTCCATCTCAAGAACATTATATTGTGTTGTAGATATGTCCTGCTATTTAATTTTTGCAAATTTTGTATAACAAGCGATCATAAATCTAATGATATGCAGTGTGGCCATTAAAACTTCAGTTCCTGGCGAACTGAAGCAGCAACCCAACATACATATTTTTATGCAATTCTTCCCTAGTGGTAAAGTTTAATAACAGGAAATGCATTCTTAAAAAGTTTCGATATCGCCAGAGATTCATTGCTTCTGCCACTAAATTGGACTTGAACGTTCCTTAGAATTATATTAGTACTTCAATATAAGTAAATAGTGCATCTTACGCTACCTTTCGGGTATCTCGAGTGTGGTGGACACAGGCTAGAATGCTAGAAACAGCCTAAATGCAATTACAAACTTTTTCCAGGAAATGGTGCCGCGGAGATGGAGGTTGCAGGAAGCACCGGTTCTTCGAGAAACCGGCATCGGCGGGTTTGCCCAAAGCACGTGGCCTCTAGAGAGAGTATTGCTAGAGCTCACACATTCTATAGCACTTAGTAAGATTGGAATGGGGGTCGTAGTTGTTCTTGAGAAATTAATGGACATTTAAGTCAGGTAGTGCATATTCAAAAATTAACAATATAGTAATAATACCGTGTGGTTTCCTTTTTCGTTTGTTACCCATAAAATTAACCCCGATATCATTCTTCAACTGCGAAAGAGTTATTTTTTACGATATTACGCAACCTGAGGCTACCAGCCAGTGATGTCAGTCCAGCCTCGTCATCTACCAGTGATGTCAGTCATATATCTCTTTCCCTTGCTTTTTTTTATCCTTATGGGCACCGACTGAGCATAAGCCTACCTTCACCTCAACCCTAAATGAAGTTAAAATTATCCATATCCATTATTAAATATCAGTGAAGATAGTAAGACTATTCACGAGACGTACAAGTAGTTGTACTATCAAGAATCTTCCGTGGCCATTTGTCTAGGAGATTTAGAAATCAATATGTATTTACGTTATGAACTCAACCGATGCTGATTAAGCAGCTCTTTGTTGCGGTTTGAATAACAGATTCGGAAGTGTTAAGTCCGTTGAGTTATATATTTAATATATAACAGAACTGCCTCTGGTAATAATTTCAACGTTGTTAGCTTGTAAATCTACAAACGAATTTTTATTTTATTCAACATATGTATAACCTTTATTTGAAGTAATCTATGACGTGTTGGTTTTATGTACTTTGGCCTTAGGATAGTGTAACGTTTTCTTATTTTATTCAACATATGTATAACCATTGTTTGAAGTAATCTATGACGTGTTGGTTTTATGTACTTTGGCTGTAGTATTGTGGCAAAGAGGAAGCGCAGCAAGGTAGGTTCGACTCCCACTAGGCTCTCGGTCCTTTTTCATTTCACGAGAATCTACGTACAGGTGCGACACATGAAGAGAGAGGCCCCGTTATTTTGATCTGCAGCCGTGCATAATATCAACAAAAAATTTCTTCCGGTAATCGTGCTCCACGTACCCTTTCGCCAACCTACGCTAGCCGAAGAGCCTTCTCCGTCGATTTCGTGGCGGTTTAACGGAAACGTTCGTTTGGCCCGTAACAAAGAAGGAAATGTAAATGAAAACCACACGAAACTAGTTGAATTAGATAACCCAAACTATAACAGCAAATTTAATAGAAATTAAACATGTTAATCCTTCGCAAAAATCTTGAAAAGTTTTTCTTTCGTATACGGTTCAAGTATTTATATTAACTACAATTAAACAGAGCTATTTTCTAAAGTTATTGGAAAATTGAAACAGTTCTAACTCGATTGTAAATTAATGCAGGTTCTAAACCACTATCAGATATTTAGCTAACAAAAACAAAAAAAATTATACATATAATCAGCAGAACATTTTGTGATTTTGGAAATATAATTTGGAATATCATGAGAAAATACGTGGGTTCTACAATTAAGCTAGAATTTCTGAAACATCAGAAGAGTATGAAACCAAACTATTCTCTCAATAATATAGCTGCGGTTTTCTGGGTTTGGCTTTGTTAATTACACTACAAGAGAAATCTAAATAGCTGTAATTAAGAACAATGCGTGTGTGGGATGCGAAGAGAAGGGTTAATCGAAACGTTATGGATTTTTGCTGTCAGGGAATTATTCCATTCTTAATATTATTATTTTCTTTAAGTTCCCGCAACAACGGTAGGAGGTAATGCGTAAGTTCATGCTCGAAAATAATTTTCTTTCTAAAAATAATCGTATTGTATTTATCTGCTAATTAAATTATAACAGTACCTACTCCATTAATTGAAAATGCGCATATTTTCCACTTCCGTGACAAGCGGCAATTTTCCATGGAAAAATATATTACGTGTACATCGGTTCGTTGTTCACATTCAGACATTATAGTGAATTTTATTCCATTCAGAATTATAAAACGCCATTTCAAAGTTTGATGAGCTCTTTGTTGAAATATTATATAATTTCCTAAAAATAATTACACTGGAGAAAATGCTAATATTAAAATGTCCTGTGACCTTTCATTTATAATATCCTTCAGTACAACGCAACTGTGCAATTAATTATAACTACAATTAACAATCTTATCGCTAAAGCTAAGTGCGCGCTGGAAGTTTTGATAAATTCATATTCATATCCGCAAAATGTCAAAGGAAAGGAAATTAATTATTAAAGTAAAACAATTCTCAGTGCATTAAATCGCCTTTGTGGCCTTTTATCGAATATCCAGTTACAGAGTATGTTTTCGCTTTAAATAATTTTATATCTAACTCTTGGTTGCCGCTTTGGCCATTCAATTTCATTTAATTTTCAATTTGCATATGACATAATTAATTATTAAATTCATTTACATACGGGGTGCCTCACGGAATACGAAACAGGCGAATTTTCTAACACTAAACCTCAATTCTACGAACACGGTCCGAACACATATAATTAATTCGCCAGCGGGACATGTAATATGGCCATTTCCGTACACCTACCTTCAATCTCAAAATTGGGATGATTTACAGACCTAAAATGTTAAATGGTAGCAAAAGATACCACTTGAAAGTTCTATGAATTTGCTTTACAGTAATGTTTTTCTTTTTGAATTCCGAGCATTGGTTCACGCGGAAATGCAGTCCAAAGTTTGAGGGTAGTAAATGTTCTGAAGCATTGATTGAATGATTAGACGGCGTTGGTAGCCCACACGCTGGCGTAAACATTTGAGTATTTCTAACGCCATCGTCACGCTGAATTTCGTAGTAGTCGTTGTTTTCTCTGAACATTTAAAATGGTTTATTCGATTTCAGAAAGAGTTGAAATATTTTTCGAAAATAATGAATATGTTAATAAAAGCGCCGACCTGTTCAACAATCAACATGCAGATAGGCATGTTTATCGATAAATATTTCCAATTGTCTTTTTAACGTTTGTTTTTCCGACGAATGCACTTTTTTCGTAAATGGGACAGTCAATAGCCATCATTGTCACCATTGGTCAGATCCTAATCCGAGGATATTTTATGAAATACACTCAACACCCCGAAGAATTAAATGTTTGGGCTAGGCTGGGTACTCCTTTCGTAATTAATATACATGATGTTCCAACGAAAACGAAACAGGAGTGTATTGTGACACTGAACCCCAAATCTTCGAAAATCACCTGAACGGGATAAATTAATTTACCAAGGGCAAAACGGCTGTTTTCGTTCATCATGACTAGAGCTAGGATAGTTAGGCAAAATAAAGCCTCGAAAAAGACGGGCAAAAAGGCAAAAAAAAGATTTAAAAAAGCACTAAAAAGGCAAAAATAAAGTAAAAAACCGCAAAAACGAACAAAAAGGAAAAACTACCAAAACAGACAGAAAAAGTAAAAAATTACAAAATCTGAAGAATACTTGAGGAAATTAAAAGAAACGGCGTTTAACTGAGAGCGAAAAAGCAACAGCAAAATATCTATTCAAGTTAAAATAAAAACAACTGAAATTCAATTAAATCTGTTCAAGTATTTCAAAAACTAGCTTAACAAAACTTAACAAAGAAGTAGGTTTCCATCCGTTGTTAAATTAGAATCTAACTTTGCCCACTGGCTACAGTAAGCACTTCTTGATTGCTTGTCTGCTGGCATTTTTAAAATTCAAAATCACTTGAAATACAGTCGATGCACTTCACAAATCACACGTTCGAAAATTGTGACAAACTGACTGATTCAGTAAAAAACTTTCTCCTGGCAATACTGGTCCCCTCATTAAAATTAATCTCAAGAAAATAATCTTTCCGCGAAATTTTCAGCCGGTAACAATAAAGGGTAAAACCCACTAAACCTCTACCTTTAAATGCTTGGGAATAATACTTTCTACAATTTATTTCAGAAATGTAAAATGTGCATTTTTCTTGGAAAATTGCTAGTACAATTTTTTTTAAATTAATAATTTAAGAACTAAATTTCTTAAAATTTTAATTTAAGATGCCATAAAAGCCACAAAAAGGCAAGAAAAATAGGAAATACCTCAAAAAATGCAGAATCTTAAAAAAGACGCAAAAAAGGCAAAAAAGACAAAATAAAATTTGCATTTTTGAATTGCACGCATTCTAAAACGGATTTAAAATTGGTTCTGCCTTTAATCCTTCTATTTATTAAAAAAGGCAATTT
>JABXWE010059780.1:0-12034 GCA_014611495.1 Limonius californicus
GCACCCGGCCCTGTTTAGGCAGGCAGGGCCTACGAACAAATATGGCTCAAACTTCTAGAGCAAATGCTTGTACAGTCAGACAAGCTACAGGTCGGGCCTTACCTGATAATGCTGGGTGTAGTTCCCAAATGACGACGCGGTCTAAGCCGAAAGTAAATTGTAATATTGAAAGTTGCTATTAGTTCGACCACTGTTTTATATCGAGTCACTTCTGCTGTACCATATATCTTCTTGACAAGTACCTTTATCAGTAAGTAAAGCTCGTAGATATTTACTTTCCTTCATTTTATTATCCGCAAATTTGACGAATGATACTAAAGCTGAAGATTAACTAATATAAATATAAACACAGAAGAAACCCAATAGTTGGTTTGTTGTGGTCGGTGAAGATGGTGGAGATCTACCAGTCAGAAATAAAATAATAGAGTAGTAAATGCAATTATCTTGTTGTCTTATATTCCTTTCGTATTTCATCTTTTATAGCTCTATCGGGTGCTGTCTTTCCGACTATTGATCTTACTATGTTGATTTCTGTTTTCGTAGTAATGGTTTTGTTACTGTGTCTACGTGTTCCTGCTTTTAGCTGAAAATGATATATTTCCTAAGATAGCCTTTGTTTCATGATGTGTTTGTTTGCATTTAAGTTGATTTGAAACAATAAATACTTCGAAAATTGAACTATCTCTGTGTGTCAATACAGTTCTCACAATCGTCTTGTATTTAGTTTTATTTGTTGTGCTATGCCTGTAGTTTATTTAACATTTTAACCTTAAACTGTGAAATTCCTGATTTTTATTTGAGCCAGTTTTGATAATAAGCGTTTTCTGTTATCTGAAGATGACAAAATTAGTATTCCCCCATTAAATTTACATTTTAAACGTAGCAACCTTCAAAGAAGGGTTAGATAAATACCACAAACCACTTGAGCGTAATTACAATCCTGTGGTTTACTCGACTCGAAATTGAGGGTGTCACATTGTTAGCTATCTTCATACGTAGGTAAGAGGCAAATGAGAATCAATTATATGATAACACTTTAGGCTTAATTAAAATGTCCCAGAAGTAGTCGCTTTATTAAGATATCTTGTCTAAATTTTCTATTTCGTTTTTATTACCTTTCTGGTGTTATAAGAGTTTATCAACATATATTTCCTGTTCATTGTTAAAACAGGAGTATTTGCATTTCTACATTTTAATTATAGTTAGCTGGTATTACGTCTGCTATTGTTCTTAAATACACAATTAGAAAAATATAACTTATTACCGACGTACTTCATGAATAAAACCCAGCAGGACTAGAATTTTCTGTAAACTTACTAATACTTTTTCATTTTCTTGTAGAATTTTCTGAGAGAAAGATATTAATCGCAATGAGCTTATGAAACTGTATATTAACAGCTTTGTATTGTATTGCATTTCTTACACAAGCAACCACATTAAACTCAACGGTTTTCCAGATACTTAAGACTTTGTTGATCGAACAACTTCGTTTTAACGGAGTTGAAGTCCTTTAGGCTTAACAGAATTAGCTACATTTCTGGGTCTTTTCGCTTCCCTCCATTTACGAGCCTTCTGGCACTTCTCAAGTGCTCCAAGCATGTGACCGATCTCAAATATGTCTTGAGTTATACCCAACATAGAGCCTTATCGTGTTAATTTATTACCTTAACAGTTTAATTCACCTTAGACCTTCCTGTAAATTGAATGACACTTTGCGATTATGAACGATAGTCGACTAAATCACTGACAGAAAATAAACACTCAGTAAGTTGCGCTTTCAGAGGTTAAAGACTGCTATAGCCCATAAAGCGGAAATTGCTGTGCATGAGAGGCCATCAAATTTAATGCTAAATAAAATTTACTGCTGCATCTTAGTGCTAAATGAAGATTGACTGGAGAGCATCTTCATGTTGAACGCAGGCATCGATTATGTAGTACCTCTTCGGAAGTGTCATTTGCAATAAACGTTACAAGTTGATGCTTCTAATACATTAGCTACTTAAGGTTTAATATAATTTAATTTAGGTTTATATCAAATTCAACTGAAGCTTAGTGGAGAAAATCTATTATGTTCACCCTTTAAAAGGAGCTTGTTTTTATATTATTATAAATATCTAGGGAGGATTCATTTTTAGTAAACTGAAAACGCAAATTAATTTCAGCAGCAAATTGCTTCATGAAAAAATAACAGTGACACTTGGTTTCTCGTAATTACCTTCATCTCTGTCAACCCCACTCTGAAAGTTAATGGAGTCAGATTTACGCAGGATTAATTCCAATTATGCTCTGTATGATCCTGGGCACTCCACCACTTTAGAAAATTACATCAGATGGGGCTTTAATGCATCAGGCCGCAATTACGATAAGTAGGAGCAGTGTACCATAAGTGCATTATTGAGTATCGCGTTGAATATCTCATATTTTTAGAAAAGTAATAAATTGATGTAGATAAATAATGTATGCATAAGAAATTCCCACAATTGATGTTACAAAATTATGTAAATTTGTTGTTGCAGCTTTATTCTATGTTTGAACGAATAATATGACAAACCGGTAGGCGTATATAAAAAATACCCACATTGTTACATTAATATCATTCAAAATGACGGTTTTGGATTACTACACAGTTTCACTGGAAGTTGTATAGTAAATTCCCTTTTCCTCTTTACTATTCTACTATGATTAACCCTAGAGATGTACTTTTTAATGGTACCTGTATCTTTCGGAAGAGACAGAATTTGCAAGGTGTGTGATCAGGTGAATACGGAGGACGCGGCACACATTAGCTTTTCGGTAAAAAACTGATTAAGACAAGGAAGGTCTGGGATCAGTTTCATTTATAATTAAGTACTTTCTTAAAATGTGCAAGAGTGAGCTACATGAGATGTTGGAATCATCCAGTAATCATCAAAATACCAATATTCTATTAGAACCATCACGAAAACGTTCGAACCATTTGCATACGGTATGTAGAATAACAGCCTGACTATTAAAAAGAATTGCTAATATTATACTAATCTGTCGTACTCTTTTTGTTTATAATTAATTTTTACAAATGAGTCATTGCTACACAAAAAGGGACTCACGAATGGAAATGGGAATCGATTGGGATTATACATGTTATCTGGTGGTATACCTCGTAGTTATTCTAACGTCTTTGTTCATTTCTGGAAGTAGTTAAGAAACTGGTCTATTTTCCTTTCGTCATGGCCACATGAATCTCTGGGATTAATCGATAAGGTTCTATTTTTTAATATTAGTTTTAGCTTCGTATGAGCTCGGTATAAGATCAGATGCAAACAGGGGGCGCGACACACTGAACTTTTTTGAGTTAGCTGACTAAGATGGAATTTTTACGTCACTTTGATTTAAGATTAAATGGTCTCTTACAATGTGTACAAATAAGCCCGATAAAGTGATTAAAACATCTACAGTCATCGAATTGCCAATCTTTTGTTAGAGCGAATCATTTCGTTGACTATTGAAATAATTTCTGGTATTGTCGACTCTAAGGGGTGTTCTGGTTTTTGTTCTTCAGTTGATTCAGAACAACCACCAAAACGTTGAAATCATTTGAACACGATCTTCACGATAACAACCTCACCCCCATGAACATTACATTGGTCTGCTGCACTCTTGTACAGTTGAAAAAATTCGCTCGTTGCTTATATTGCATTTTTAAAGTTCATCAGTTACTGCTTCGCAAAAAGTGTACTACAAATGAAAATGTGAGTTGCTTGAGATGATACATGATAATATTCCGACTAAACGAGAATTGCAGTAGCGTTGTCCACCTAACAGATATTATTCTAACGTTGTTGCCATTTCTGGATGTGATTAAGAAGATTACCTATTTTGCTTTTCAGCTTTCTGCCTTAGACGTTTGAATCTCTAGGATTAGCATTGTTTTTAATGGTAATTTCACCTTCTGGAAGAGACAGAAGTTGCAATGAGGAAGAACAGGTGAACACGGAGGATGCGGGCAGACATCAATTTTTTGTTCTAAAACTAAATAAGAAAAAGGGAATGTTGCTCTCACTTTGATCTGTATTTAAAATGTGTACGACTTGATCCGAATTTGATGTTCAGATCGTATAGTAATCCTCAAATAGCAAATCTACTGTTAGAACGAATCCTTTCGTTAACTTTTGAAATTTTTCCGGCTATTGTCGAAACTAAGGGGTTTTCTGGTATTTGTTTGCCTTTAAGTGATTCAGAATGACCACCAACACGTTCAAAACATTTACCCGCGATCTTTAGGATAACAGCCTCATCTCCATGAATATATACTAACATTGCACTAACTACTGCATTCTGGTACATATGAAAAAAAAACAAGTCTTAGGATCACTAGTTTGTGATGCCTTATTACAAATGAGTCAGGAATTGCTTCACAGGAATGTACTAACAAATGAAAATGTGAATCTATTAAGATGATACATGTTTTACAATTAAATGAGTGTTGCACTAACACAGCCCACCTGCCGGCCTCGGTGGTCTAGTGGTTAGCGCATTTGCCTTTAGATCCGAGGGACGCGGGTTCGAACCTGGCCAAGGTCGGCGAGATTTTTCTTGCGGGGAAAAATCTGAAAATCCGCCTTCTGTAGGGTAAGAAGCAAAGCCGTAGGTCCCGTGCCACTGCGATGTGTGACACGTTAAAAATCACTACTGGAGTTGGAATTACCTCAGATAGGCAAAATTCTTAGTTAGGGTGTACAATAAGCCTATGATGGCTGCAGTGCTTAGAGATGCTTGGAAAACCGCGTCCTAGATCTCGCTTTTTCAAAGCAAGCAAGCAACGCAGCCTACCTTATTTGTTAGTCAACCACAGGTTGTGTTGTGTTTATTCATTGTGTAATATGATCAGATCTTGTATTTAACAGGTTTTTAACTATGTTTAATTAAAACTTCAAAATTTTGCTCGAATATGATTCGTATTCGTATGGTATGGTCGCGGTAGAGCCTCTGAGATTTTCTCTATCATATTTATAATTAATGTATCACTTTTTCTAAACCATGTCATCAGTTACAATTTTACATTGATGATACTTGTATTTTCATTAGTTTTCTAGATGAATTTAATTCGCTTCTTAAATTCTATTCATCCCCGTCTTTTCGTGTGAATGAAATATAATCCCAAGAATAGCCTTCCTTTGCAGAACCTTCTCATTTTCCTGAATAGTAATTCTAAGGTTCTATTTAGTGTTTATAGAAAACCGATCTTCACTGACATTGTTATCCTACAGCATAACATAACATAACAAGACCACCTACACCTGTAATACTATTCAATGCCGTCGAAAACTCGTTTAGCGAAAATGGTGATCAGACCCACACCTGGTTGAGTTGCTATTTGAAATTTTAAAGTTGGAGTTGCTAGGGCTTAGGGGTTGAGGGGTGGGGGGTTGAAAATTACATCTCTAAATGACAATTTAAAAATAAAAATCGACGTGTCCGAGAATTTTTATGAAATATTTTTCTCAACGATTTTATAGAATTTATCCGTTACTTTTGGGAAGCACTGTATATAGTTTATATCCTATCCTATACAATCCTATACAAGAACAATGGGATAAAATACAGTATACGCTAACGAAAATCGAAAACGAAGAAATTGGAAAAAAGGACAAATTGAAAAAGAAAATTTGGATGACGGACGAAATATTGCAGATGATGGAACAGCGAAGGAAGTACAAAAACAAAAACTTAGGCAAATACAAAGAAATACATAACGAAATATATCGGAAAATTAAAACTGCCAAAGAATCATGGACGAAAGAAAAATGTGAGGAAATCGAACGCTTACAAGAGAAGAATGATCATTTGGCTGTCCACAAGAAGATAAGGGAAGTCACAGGCCGAAACAGAAAATTTCAAGTAAACAACCTAGTTGACAATAACAATAAGATCATCATGCACTCAGAAGAGGCTATGAAGCAGTGGAGTATGTATATTCAGGAACTATTTAGAAACAATGAACCAGGTACATTCGATGTTGCTAGGGAATTAGAGGAACCACCAAAAATCGTGAAAGAAGAAGTAATGAGAGCAATTAAAAACAGTAAAACTGGAAAAGCTCCTGGGCCAGACCAACTCCACATTGAACTAATAAAACTACTGGAAGAAGAAAATATAGACATTTTAACCAAAATCTTCAATAATATCTATGTATCTGGAGTAATCCCTTCTGAGTGGCTGATTTCAGAATTTATTCCTATCCCCAAGAACACAAAGGCAAAAAAGTGCGACGAACACCGGCTTATAAGCCTGATGAGCCATTTACTTAAACTGTTCCTCAAAATCATGCATACAAGAATATACAAAAAATGCGAACAAGATCTTAGGGAGACGCAATTCGGATTTCGTGATGGTGTTGGAACCCGAGAGGCGCTATTCGTCACAACTGTACTATTCCAAAAACGCAGAGACCAACAAAAGACAATATACATGTGTTTCATAGACTACGAAAAGGCCTTTGACCGAGTAAATCATGTTAAGCTAATGAAGATACTTGAGAGAAAAGGAATAGATAAAAGTGACATCAATATAATAAAGGATCTTTATTGGAACCAAACAGCCACTGTAAAGTATAATGGGACAACAACCAAGCCTATTATCATAGAAAGAGGAGTCAGACAAGGATGTGTTTTGTCTCCTCTATTGATCAACTTATACTCTGAACAAATATTTGCAGAAGCGCTAGAAGACACAGATGACGGCATCAAAATTAATGGCCAAACGATTAACAACCTTCGTTACGCAGATGACACCGTGGTAATTGCAGACTCCAGAAGCATTACAACGCCTGTTAAATAAACTCATTACCGCTGGTGATCAATATGGCCAAAAAACACCACGAAAACAAAAATACTTATAATATCTAGAACTCTTGAACCGCCGATACATATCAGAATATACGGAAGGAACATAGAAGTCGTGGAAAAGTTTAGATATTTAGGAACCTGGATAAAAAACGATTTAGACCCAGAAATCGAGATCAGATCCAGAATCGAGCAATCAAGAGCCACATTTAATCTGATGAAGCCATTCTTATGCAATTCCACAATATCATTAAGTCTTAGATATCGGTTCGTGAAATGCTACATTTACTCAGTGTTATTATATGGCAATGAAGTCTGGACCTTAAAGACCAATACTATTAAACGAATCGAAGCCTTGGAAATGTAGATTCTACGGAGATTGCTGAAGATTCTCTGGACAGCACGAGTTTCTAACAACGATGTCCTTAGAAGAACCAAGTGTAAAAGAGAACTGCTACAACTGGTGAAACAAAGAAAGACGGCATACCTAGGACATGTTATGCGCAAGAACAACACATTGCTACTCCTGGTTGAAGAATATAAAGGACTGGACTGGTTTGAACACCTACCCACTATTCCAAACTGCCCAGAATCGCCAAATGTTTGCTGGGATTGTCGCCAATCTCCAATAAGGAGATGGTACTCTAAGAAGATAGTATATATAATAATTATTAGAAGTTGTAGTTAGTTACATACGAATTCGTAACAAATGGTAAGAAACACTAAAATTAAAAAAAAATATTTCTTGTAATATTCAAAGTATGTTCCCAAACAGAAGGCAGTCAAAAGGCGCGCCGCTGGAATTTGAAAATGTTCTGGTATATACCAGACATGCCAATAGTCACATGTCTTGCTTCCATGCATTACTTAAACACCAAGTAAATGTGAACACTCTTAATAGTTTACGTTAGGTGTTGAGATACGCTATGGCTAATAGGTCTGAAGTCTGAAGTCTGAGGTCTGAGTGAATAGAACCAGTACTTGGATGTTGCAGAAACCTGTATGCACTAATGCGGTAGCTGGGTAAATCTCTGAGATACAGTATGTTGAGTAATACGGTATTTCCTAAACATTAGTTTCATTTACCTTTCTAGAGAAAATTTTTAAGATTAGTTGTGTAGCAATAACGGAAATTGGCAATTAGATGCAACGTATATCTACAATGCAAGGAATGTTGAGAATCTTTTAGACTTTAGACTCAAACTGGGTAGGTCGTGTAAAGTGGACCTGGCCCTGAGTGTAGTTTTAAAATTATTTTTTAAATGTAGCACTAGAAGTAAGTATAAAACCGGTTTTTAGTTTTTAGGGGCTTGACAGTTTCTTTGTAAAGATAAATAGTGATGCTGCTGTATTATTATAATTTACTGAAACAGGATGACAAAGAACAACTACAATTTTATTATAGAATTGCCCTCTTCCGAAAAGGTAAACTCTTTAAACTTAACATTAACGTAATTTTCTTATATTAAATACAATGCACGGCTAGTAGCAAATTCTAGCAGTTTATAATAATTTAAGAATGTTTGCTAGCATTTGTTTTATTCTAATGTGATTTGTGTTACTGAATGCAGTAATAGTATTAAGCGGCCTCAATTAAATAAACTAAAAAAGCTGTCTCACTAATGATAATTCTGTGGACATTGGTTTCATTATGCCAGACGGGAATGTTCAGCGTTCCACCAATACAACTGTGCAGTATACAATCTAACTTTCCTTCTGATGTAAATCATACAAATACACGCGATTTACGTTTCATGTGATGCACGTGAGAGGTTCCGCATCTGATGCTTTTCAGTGGGCGTACTTTATTTCTGCACACCTGCTATTTTCTAAACGTTTTGGTAATGAGGATGTCTGGTAGATGTAATTCTCCTTACCCATAAGTTATGCATTAACCATACCCCTTTATATCGATTTATTTTACATTATCTTCCAAAATTTTAAACTAACTTAATATTATAAAACAAAATAGCTCTAAAATTTATTAATAAATATTCATATAAAAAATTTCATTTTCTAAATGTCCCATAATACCACAAAAGTGTTTTCCTTAGAGAGGTTCCATTTTACTTCATGGAACGTTTTATGCCATTCTAACTTCATTTTTAGAGTTAATCTGATAATAGAACGCAGTATAACTTCCAGTCGAGCATCTAGGTTTTTTCTAAGCTATTACTCTTATGACAAATTGGTAAAATTTTCATCTTTTTCCCATGAGATTAAACTTTTTAGTTTTGATTTTTCAATGTATGATAGTTAAACAGTTTGGGCAGATCTGATGGCAAGTATAACCTTAACATATAACTTTCACTCTTAACTTTAATAGAACTATAATAATATTCAACTTACTGTTAGTTATAACATTATGGCCTTTCATTGATGTTTACATCACTCGTCCTAAACAAGGATTCTTTAGCAAATGTTTTGCTTCGCCTTAGTAATATTTAATAAGAAGAGAATTCACTTCAAAGTTCCACAAACCATATACTGCTTTTAATTACAGGCGAATAGATACCTATTTTTAGCCTATTACAGTGTGTAATTAGAAAGTAGCTTTCTGAAATAAGCAGGTGTTATATGTCAGGTTATAGAAGGACGCCATTAAAACATAGGAACATTACTTTTAACAAATAGACAACACAGAATACACTTCAAAGACTACTATAATAATATAATTTAACGTATTATGTTTAAAAAACTAACACTACAATGTATATTTTCTTCATTGATCTGCCAGTTGTGAAGAGGAATGTAGACGTTTCATAATTTTCGATATCAATGGATTTAGTAAGGTTATATTCAGTTGTCACACCAACATAGTATACAACTATTTTTGGAATATAATTTGCAAGAAATATATTGTTAAAGTTGTTTATGAAACGTATAGTACGAGGCTTGTTCAACTTATCCTTGAAAACAAATGCAATAATTCAAATGAAGTTTGTTAATGTTAAAAGCAACACATTAGGAAGTTTCTGGCGTTTAAATTTGATTTTAACTTTTAAAACTTCGATTTTGAAATGGCTATTGTTGTTGAAAATTTTTCCAAGTTTGATCAGCGTGCTGTCCTACAATTTTTATGCGCTGAGGGTGTGCACCCATTGCAGATTCATACGCGTATACAAGCAGTGTATGGAAATGCATGTATTGCGTACGTAACTGTGAAGGAATGGTGCCGAATATTTAAGAATGGAAAAGAGGGGACTATGGATGAGCCGCGACGAGGTGCACGGTGTACTGCATTAACAGATAACAATTTGGCATGTGTGGAAGGCCTCATTAGAGAAAATAGTCGAATTTCAATTATAGAAATTTCAAAATTGTTGGTGGGAGTGTAGGATCTGTCCATAGTATTATTCGTAATCTGGGTTACAGCAAAGTTGTTGTAATACTTTATATATTGTATTGTTCCGTTTGCGGTGAATAACTGCTGAACTAGCATAATTTAGATACTGTGAAGATTTAAATTTAAGTTATTTCCTGAGAAGCTAAGAAGTGTAATTTTATACTACCATTTCTATAGCCTGCCTAAGTATTTAATGAAATGCATTATTATGTTTAGGAAATTTACAGTTATTCGAAAAAGTTTTACATAACCTCAAATACTGATTGTATTCACTTTGATATAATGTTAGTGAAAATAAATTGCAAGCGGTTGCCAAAATGTCTTCTGTCGGTGTTCTAATCAATTTCAAAATTGTATTTTGTTTAAATAAAAACATTCGGACCTAGTTGGAAAATCCTAAAGACAAAGTGATAACCTCGGAAAAGTCGGGTATTTACGAAATTGACTGTTCTCATTTTAATGGAAAATCTATTGGGCAAAGTAAACGTAATATTGAGATTAGGTGTAAAGAAGATCTATCTTACTTCAAAAATTATAGTTTTAGTAAATTTAGTGTTGCTCAACATGTTTACGAGATAGGACACGGTATAACATTAGAAAATCTAACATTGTTGAAGAAACGTTATTCTGCAGAAGAATTGAATTGCTGTGAGATCATACATATTGTCAACAATAGGGGACATCTTCTACATTCAAATAATGGGCCAACTGCTATCTCAGTTTTAATTCATTGTAAAAAATAATTCCCTAGCCGGTTAGCCGTACCGAACCTTAACAGGGATTTAGTATTTAAGCTTTGTTTGTTCGATTATTAGCATTCAATTTCAATTGTTGGCTGGGCGAAAGACTTATCTGCAGAGGTACCCCTCAGCAAAGTTATTTTAGTTAGCTTAAGTTCCTGCTGAAGATGACACCTTAGTTGCCGAAATACATATTTATAAATATCGGCGGTAAGGGGTTTTCTAAAGTATGTTTACTTAAACCACCGCCTCCAACCAATCCTAGTATATATAGATCTCACATTCCCATTATAAACATTTTTACTAGCGCAAAATTACTCTAATGTGCAATATCTTTTAGAGAAAGTTTCGACAAATCATTCAATAACCGAAACAAGCTTGTATTAATTATAATTCAATGCTGATTCACACTTGCAGCAAGCTTAACTAACACTTGCAAGCTTGCTATGAACAGTATCAGTAGGCTTAACTTAAACTTGTTGCAAGCTTACAGGCTTGTAGAGCAGATTTGCCGTAAGCTTACACATTTTGCGAGCTTGTCGGGTGGTAATTAGATCGCTTGATGCAAGTTTGCCATAAACTTTCAGGCTTATCACGACAACCTTGTTTCAAACCTAGAAGTTTGTCACGGCAAGCTTATATCAAGCTTGAATCAAGCTATCTTTGTTATTTCTACTAGAATATACTGACACTAAGTGTCGAGATTTTCGTCATGTAGATATTCTGTTTGCTATATAATTGCGTATTAACATCTTAAATACCTATTATTAAATTTGAAAGATTTTAATGATACCCTACGGATAGTTTATATTAAATAATTAATTTTTCAAATGGTGACACACTGGGCCATTATTATACGTAATTTCCTGAAATGCTCAGATGTATCAATGATATATGTATGTATAAAAAGCCGCCTTAAATATAAGTGTAAATTTTAAGGTGTAGGCAATCCAAAATACATTTCAGAGACGACTACAATATATGTACTTGAAGTTATATATATATACAGGGTGTCCTTTAAATGCCTTAAAAGCTTCAGGTAGAATTTTTCCTCTATGAATGCTTAATACAAATCTTCAAAAAAAAGTAGGTATTTGGAGCTTAGTTTTCTTGTACGAGAGTGTTAA
>JABXWE010059787.1:0-17564 GCA_014611495.1 Limonius californicus
GCAGATTAGTGCAATTGATTTAGAATCTTTATATGTAAATTTTTACAGGTAATATTTGTATTTTTTAGATTTATTGTCTATGGTTGTTAGATTAATTATTTTGGTGGTGTGTGATTTAGTGGGAGTAGCTTTTTTGACGTTGCTTGAACGTAAGGTTCTTGGTTACATTCAGATTCGCAAGGGCCCTAATAAGGTAGGTTTTATAGGGGTTCCTCAGCCTTTTAGAGATGCAATTAAGCTATTCAGAAAGGAGCAAACTAACCCCATTATGTCAAATTATTGATCTTACTATTTTTCTCCTGTGTTTAATTTATTTTTGGCATTATTTTTATGGGTGTGTATTCCTTTTTTTTACCGTTTTGATACATTTTAGTTTAGGGATGTTGTTTTTTCTTTGTTGTTCAAGTCTGGGCGTTTATACTATTATGATAGCGGGGTGATCATCTAATTCTAATTATTCATTGTTGGGGGGTTTACGTTGTGTAGCTCAGACTATTTCTTATGAGGTAAGGTTGGCTTTAATTCTGTTATCCTTTTTAGTTTTAATTTCTGGTATAAATATTTTTGATTTATATTTTTATCAAAAATATGTTTGATTTTTTTTTGTTGGTATTCCTTTAGCAATGATTTGGTTTGTGTCCAGTTTGGCTGAAACTAATCGAACTCCTTTTGATTTTGCTGAGGGGGAGTCTGAGTTGGTGTCTGGGTTTAATATTGAATATAGAAGAGGAGGATTTGCATTAATTTTTTTGGCCGAGTATTCAAATATTTTATTTATAAGTTTTTTTTTAGTTTGATATTCTTGGGTGCTGATTTGATAAGTTGAATTTTTTTTTAAAGGTTGTCTTTATTTCTTTTTTATTTATTTGGGTTCGTGGTACTTTACCGCGTTTTCGTTATGATAAATTGATGTATTTGGCTTGAAAGCGGTTTCTTCCTGTTTCTTTGAATTATTTGTTTTATTTTTTTGGTTTAAAATTGTTTATTTTTTCCTTTCTTATTTAGTTAATTAAATTTAGTATAAGTTAATAGGAAGGCATTGTTCCTTTTTTATATTTTCAAAATATATACTTTAACAAGTTCATTAACTACTTATTGAATAAAATGTTGTCTCATATTTTGGAAGATGAGAAAAGAACAGGAAAGTAAGAGAAGTATAGAACTGTGAGGATTTGTCCTGTGATAATATAAGGGTCTTCTACAGGTCGTGCACCAATTCATGTTAAGAGAAGAGTAATTGACAAGAATCTTCAAAATAAGATTTTATTAATTTGGTAAAATTGATTTCTTTGAATCTTTTTTTTTAAGGCTGGTATGATAAGAAGGATTACAATAGATATAAAACTCGCGCCAGTAAAAGACCACTTTCGGGACTTGTTACGTAAACTACTATTACGTAACAAGTCCCGAAAGTGGTCTTTTACTGGACGAGTGGGCAAATTGCAGGGCGAGCCGCAGG
Source organism: Limonius californicus (assembly GCA_014611495.1). Lineage (NCBI taxonomy): Eukaryota > Metazoa > Arthropoda > Insecta > Coleoptera > Elateridae > Limonius > Limonius californicus. Next base: position 1,460 of record JABXWE010059787.1, read on the forward strand.
CGAGTCTTGCAAGCCCGCGAGTCCAGTAAAAGCACTTTTGGGACGTGTTACGTACAATATTTTTTTTAAAACGGGCATTGTTGTAACATAAACTTCATATTATTATTATTATTATGTCACCTTTTCAACTAAACGTCAAAATATGTCAAGTTATTTTATAGTTTTAAAAAATACCGGTTACTATAGAAACCAATTGATAAATAAAAATGAGTCCGGTAAAAGCTTTTACCGGACTCTCACAATAACTTTCTGGCCCGGTCCGACAAAATGAGATTTTCTGACCTAAAAATAAACCGGAAAGTACTAATTTCTGGCCGGTTTTAAAAAAACATCTTGTCAAAATTTGGACAAGGAAAATTGTAGGGTTTGTTGGTGAAATTATTGAAAACCTGCTATGCCATTTATACAGGGTGTCCCATTTATGCTTCAAAATATTCCGTGTGCGGATACCTTGCGCTAAAATAATGTGGGTTTGTCGTATAACATTTTTCTCTTAGACGCTTGTTGACTGAGATACAGGGTGTTGAAGTTCTACCAAAAAAATATTAATTCTGCTATAACTCAGAATTTTACAAATATTTTTTTTGCGAACTTCATCTAACATTTTTAATTTTTCCTGGCCTTCTTTTTGATAGTAACTCCAAAAGAAAAAGCTGACTCCAAAAGAAAAAGCTGACCAGTGGCGTACATACTAAATGAAACCAAATATTTTGTTTGGAAACAAATGTTACACCACTGATTTTTTTCAAAATACCATTCAATTTTAACATCTATGTCCTATTCCATAAAAAATAATATTATTGTTAAATTTTCCTAGAGTTCACCGTTTTCAAAATAATTGCGACTGAAATTATGCAATTATGCATGCAAAATATAGTTCACTTACTGTAATTTATTTTAAGCTTGTTTTTGATAATAGTTCCAAAATAATATGTGTTTTTGTTTCCAAACCCGACATTAAATCAAATTGGAAATAATGTACAAGTGATAATGTTTTTCTTCATCTCGAATAAAAAATTATTATTAGTTAGTTTTTTTGAACTCACGATATCCCATAATTTCAGTCGCAATTATTTTGAAAACGGTGAACTCTACGAAAATTTAACAATAATACACAATGCGGTATCCGCACACGGAATATTTTGAAGCATAAATGGGACACCCTGTATAGAAAAACTTTAGCTTACCGACGATCGCCCGATGGTGCCATCATTCGCTGAACCTCGTTTCCATTACAACAACTGGAGGAAATAGTTTTTCTTCTGTAGAAACAAATAATGAGAATATAATGCATTTTTTATGATCATAATAACAATGTAATACCGTACCTATTTTGATTTATTTTAGCCAGATTTTTGGCAATTTTTTTACGGCTTAATCGGCGGCTAGAAGGATAATTAACTTTTTTTCCATGATTTTTTATCCCTTCCTTGATCTTTCCCATTATTTGATGACCGTATCCTCAATTTAAGTCCCAACAAAATCACAAAGACCACCTCTAAAACGTGCGCAATTTGCATCGAAGCTCACTCGAAAGCCGGGACACCCACCACCCTGTTGCCGCCGGTCACAACTTGTGTTACCGCCGCAAGACTCCGCGCGGCGCCATATAACGGCGTAACAGATAATATTCACTAATTTTCAAAAAAACTCATCTTTTCTTATCACTAGGGATAAAAATATTTGAAGGAATCTTTTCAAAACATTTTCCTCGATCATGCTGCGAATTTAAAAATTTAAAAAAGTATTTCCTTGGATTTTCAAAAACACAAGGGCTGTATTTTTGCTAAATTTTTTTCGCACCTTGTGTGAGCTTTCTTTACCAACTCATTTGCTGCAAACCTCGTTAAAATTGAATGAAGATTAACGAAGTAATTTGATAATTAGTTCTTAAGCTACTAGATAGTGTCCTGAATGGTATTCCAATCAATTTTCTACTCTAAGAAAACCAATAACGTTGTTAATTCAAAAGTCGCAACAACCCGTTGTTTTTACAGCTGCAGGATTATTCAAACTTAATACTAGAACCATTCTAAACGTAGGTACTACAGTACAAAAATGTAACATAGGACAATTGACAGAAATATATTTTTAATCTTTTTTCTGTTATAAGCAATGATTTCCTTTTTAAGAATAATTAAAATTACAGGTACTGTGAATATCATGGTCGGCTTGTACGGTAATGATGCAGTTAAATAAGAAGAAATAGAATATTTATTATTCACGAGGAACGTTACCCAGCAAGAACCTGTACCTAGCATCTAATCACGAGTTATATTAATGTACTCAATATAAATAAGTTATTATATATGTATCTTGTAATAAATGATATGTAGAAATAAAACAGTAATAATGCAAGCTGCTTCAAAAATTGGTGTTTATAAAACGAAAACTAGACAAGCTAAATATATTTGAGTACATAGTCCCACATCCATTCAATGTTGAAATGTTAGATCACATCAAAAGTTGAAAATTAGTAAAAGTAATTCAATTTACCTCTAACCAAGCGTCAATAGATCAACTTCAGTTTTGAAAACTGCTTATAAGGAAAACCATTAGAAGCAGAAAACAACGTCTATATTCAAAAATAGTAAGTACGAGATTGACTAGGCAAAATGCGTTGCTATATGCACTGATGGCGCCAAGGTTATGACAGGACATCGATCTGGTCTTATGGTTACAGTAAAAGAGATAATGCCGAATGCTACACAGTTACACTGTTTTTTTACTTCGAAAAACTCTTGCATTGCTGACTTGTTTTTTTTTTTCGAAAAATTTTGGAGGTATGGGTTGTTTCTACGCAAATCAGACGGAAGTAAAATGGCTTTCGAGAACTTGAGAAGAGCTTTCTAGTTAAAAGCGGAACTTTTGATAAACCTGCAAGATGCGGAACCGGAATATGAGAACACATTTTCCAATTCCCTTTGGCTTCTTAGGCTGGCTTTGCCTGTTCGTTATTTCGAGAACTTAAACTTTCTGTATAGAAGTCCGCGATATTAATATACTGACAACTACGAACAAAATTAACGAATTTACAATGAAACTTGATTCCTGGTTGACCGTAATAGGAAAAAGAATTTTGCTTCATTCCAGTGCGTTCAAGAACTCAGGGAAGACTTATTTAAGGATCATAATGTGATAAACTCTGAGCACGTGTTTCCAGATATGCAAGTTAGTTCGTACCATTTAGAACAGCAACTCGTTGACTATTTCTCCAAAGAAATTCAAAACAGTTATGACAATCACATATGGATACTAAATTCGTTCCGTTGAACAAGCTGAAATATCGAAAAAAATGAAAAAAAGAAAAACCTACTGAAATGTACAGGAACATGCATCGCACTAATGTAATTATTTTGCAACTTGTTTTCACGTTTACAGTTATTTATGTTTAGGTTCTTACATTGTTTGAAAATTTATTAATGTCCTGAAAAGGAATTTTGTTCTATTTTGGAAATCCTCCCTCAACCACCCTAATCCGCTTTGAGAGCCACTGTTCTAGTAAATGCTGAACTTATGCAGATGGTTGTTCATGTGTAAAGAGATATTGATGGGTTCTGACAGTATGAGCTGTTCTGAGTTTGAATAATAGAAATTTATCGTTCTTCACTTACTGTACGATGTATTCCACTCTCATACATCTTTTTTATATTTCTAAGCTTTTTATTGTTGTTTGTTCCCACTGTTGGTCCCGAATGCAAGTAAAGATAGTGCCGGTCTTATGTAGATCTTGCAGATGCTGCCGTATTTTTTGTACAACAGGGTGTAGTGGATACATTTGATTTATGTATTCTTACGAGCTTTTTTAGGTCAGAGTATAACAGCAATTTGGTGTATGTGTAATACCGTACCTTATAGAAACACTCTCCTATGGCTACAGGTTTTGCTGCATAGTTGGATACTAAATTGTACAGTTCAAATTGCGTAATTTGGAAACTGGGTATATTTTTCTGCAAAGATAGCTAGTTATTGTTGGTGGAACCCATAGTTATAAAATCGAATGTCGATACTCAATTCTAGATTTTGAACATTATGTACCTTCTGGAATTGTTTTACAATCGATAATTAGTACTAAAATATTTCCGTTTTTGACAGCACTAATTATTACAAACGAGTATGTAGAAATCGCATCCAATCTATAATTATTTTTTATATTCTCTAGGCTATAGCAGTTGGTGATGCCCTCTACGATTCTGAATGGTTTACCAATCACTTATCTACTCTAAAAAAGCCAATGACAGTATTAATTCAAAAATCGCAACAACCGGTGGTTTTCATAGCTGGTGGATTATTCGAACTTAATAGTAGAACCGTTCTAAACGTAAGTGGTACAATACAAAAATGTAATGTAAACAATTGATTGAATTATATGTTCTTATAATTTTTGTGTTACAAGCAATTCCTCAGAGCGATCATCGGGAAAACACGACTGGACAGAGTTAGGAACCAGGTAGTAAGAGAAGATTGACAAGTAACAGATATAACAAAGTTTATAAAGCAGCGAAGAAAGTGCTGGGACGAACACATTGAAAGAACAAATAATAATAGGTTAATTAAAATAAGAGTCCACGCCATAAAGTTGTGTGAAAAAAAACAGGCATTTTGCCTACTATAAGAGGAAAAGAAGAAGAAGAAGAAGAAAATAAATTCTTTCTTTCTTAAGAATAATTTAACTTACAGGTACTGCGATTGTCATGGTTGACGTGTACGTTAATCATGGGCTTAAATAAGAAGAAATAAGGATACTTTTTAGACGAGCAACGTCGAATAACTTGCACGTTGCAATTAACCACGCAGTTATATTCATATAATTAATATAAGTATATTATTATGAGTGTATCGTGTAATAAATCACAAATATAAATTAAACACCGTTAAGGCAAGTTGCTTTGAAAATACGTATTTATAAAAAAAACTACGGAAGCTAAATATAGTTGAATACATGTTGTAGCATCCAATCAATTTGAAAATTATGTCAACACGTAAAATAAAAATTGCAATTAAACAATAGAATTCAATTTAAACTTAACTTGGTTCGATTGATCAACGTAATGTGACCTTCAAGAGCTATCTATTGGCAGAAATATAGAAAATAGATAACAATATTTAAATTGTAAATTCATTTTTTCATAGATACATTCTATACTGTAGTAAAATTCTTTACTGGCTTGTTTGGTGGTAGATGGATGCCTCTTAGATCGACGAGCAGGAATATACGCATGCTACCGCAATCAGATGTCATTGGTAAATATGAGGAAGTTGTAGAAATCCTGATGGAGCAGGCCCTGAATAACCGAGAAAGATGGAAATATGGAAGTAACTATTAGCCATAGCGTATCTCAATACAGAACATAAACTACCTATTAAGAGTTATCGTATTAACTTGATGATTAAGTGGTGTATAGAAGCGAGACAAGAGACCATTAGGGTGTCTGGTATACACCAGAACATTTTTAAATTCCAGCGGTGCACATTTTGACCGCTTGTAGTTTGGAAACATTAAAAACTGAATTTTAGAAACAATACTTATTTCTCCAATTTAACAATTATTTGTTACGAATTCGTACATTATTAATTATGGTCTTTACAACCTGTAATCTGAACTAATAATAATAACAGTATTTAGTATACAATTGTGGTATACTATGTAATGGGTACAAAATTTTTTTTTCATTAATAGTCATTTTAAACTTCAACAAGAACATTTTAATAAGTCAGCACAATAAACAGATATTATATATATATATTGCTGTGTTACACACAATACAATAACTAAATTCTAATTAAATATAAAGCATAGAAGCTATGTGCAGCTTTCCTGTATGAAAATGAGTCGTTTACATACACAGATTTCAAACGTGGTCTTTCGTTGTTCTTTTCGATGTGCCTTCGGGTAGTAATAATGTGGGAATTGCAGGTTTTTCGGTTCATCCTTTGGAATTTTAGTATTGGATTTTCTTTTTAGACGTTGGTAATAAGTCTTGCAACGATTTTCCTTGGGTTTTAAGCTGTAATTAAAAGAATATTAGGATTAGTGTTTAAGATATGACAGTTCAGATTAATTTTGTAACTTTTAGCACACTTATGTGTTTGTTTGGTCTTATATTGTACTGAATGCTTTTGTATTGGCATAAGAGGCAACTTTGCATGGTATTTTCATAAGCAATAAAGATGTATTTATTTGTTTATGTATAAAGTTACTACAGGTGGTTTAGCTGATTTTCATCGTGTTTCTCATAGCAACAATGTTGTATTCGTTTAAATATTTATGCCTTAAGCTAATTTTGACAATTTTGACTATGCTTCTGTAAATTGTGATTTGTATTGTATTCCTAAGGGAATTTTTGTGTTAAATGCAGTTGAGTAATAAGGCATCTTTTGGTGTATAATTTGTTAGAAAAAGCATTGTATTTATCAATTTCTTTATGTTTGTTTGGCCTTCAAAGTTTCAAAATTATCTGATTTTCACATATTTATGTATTTTAATCTGGTTGAAATGTTTTATAAACAATGTTAGGATGTGAGTAGATTAGTTTAAGTATGTTTGAGTTGCATATTAATGTTTAATTATTTGTTTAATGTAATTTAATTGTTTGTGTCTAAATTTGTTAGGTTAGATATGCTTTTTAGTGGGTCATGTTTGGTATCAAAATTTGCGTTTTGTCATGTAGTTTTCAAATATATTTTGATTATTTGATTTTACCATAACATGATTCATAAAAAAGGTATTTAGAATATTAAGTTTTATGTCAATTTTGGATCATAATCTAACTCGCTTCTCATTGGTCCATTTTCTGAGATGACAAGCAACCTCGATTAGAGATTGTCGAAGTTTATAAAGATTTGTTGTATTTCCATAGTTACGATAGATTTTTTTGATGAGGTATAAAAGCAGATTTTCAGATACGGAGCATCACTTGTAACTTTTCAACGTCGAACTACTGTTAAATTTGCAACCTGTCAAAGTGAAATAAATATTTTAAAAGTTTTTTAATGTGCTTCCATTACCTGTGCGACGAATTGATTAATAATAACAACAATTATAATTGAAGCAAAATTATTTATCAACAACGAAATAAAAATAAAATATTTGATCAGTGACAATAAAAGTTTGAACGTTGTAATCACCAAAGAGTTTTATAATCCAGTGCTACGACATTAATAGATCCCCAGTAAAGTGCTTCGAGTTTATAATTTAAACATTTGTCAAAGTTGAACCTGTGCCAAAGATCTACAAGTTAATTGTTTTGGATTGATCGATGGGATCATAACGTACAACGCATTGTGTGATCATTATTTGGAACACTACGACTTTATTATTAGAAAAACGTAAAAGTTATTTATTTACCTAGAAGTTAGATAACATGGGCGATCCAGTTAAAATCAAGGGCCATTGAAGACACCAAACATAGAATTAAACAGAAGCTGGAAACCAGACGGAAGCGGAGTGGCAGTGATTGGAAAGGGAATCCGAAGGTCATAAGATCTGCGCAAGCGAGTTTTGAAGACGCCAAAGCAAAGAACGAAAGGTTAGTCATTTGTATTGAGAGAAGTATCGAGTTTCTAAAAAAGTTAGTCAAGTTTATAATTGTATCTGTTCGAAATTACATGCTTATTTCCAGTAAAGTATTTGCAAAGGCTTTCTTGTATATTCAAAATTTAAATTATTCAGTGACAAATCATACTTTCAATTTCAAAACTAAATTATTTTGCTGTTTTCCGTTAGTTTCCAATAAAACGAGTGTAAGTTTGCAACCCCATTTTATTACAACCGTTATTTTAATTAACCCTGAGATTTGTTTGTTAAATTTGAATTTCATTTCTTTTCTAAATTCATGCTATTTTATTTTAAAGAGTCTCGATTTAGATTTGTGTTGTGTGAAAGATACATTCTAATACATTGTTGTCATAATTTTATTAACGTATTTGGAAGCATAAGTATACAGGTGTGCATTATTTTATTTGGTGGCGTCACAACATTATTTGTGTGCAACCCAACGCGGGGTTTTTCATTTCACACGTATCACACAGCAATATATATATATATATATATATATATATCTTAGTTAGTACTATATCAGTTAGAAGAGCGGACATTAGGGAAAGATAGAGAGTCGTGGATCCTCCTGAAGTCACTTGCAAGGTTAAGTTCCTTCAAAATGTCATTGCTGCTTGCTCCGAGGTTATTCACACAGGACATTGATATATTGCGTATTGTTACAGTCGTCGAAAGAGCTATTATAAGCAACAGTTTTTTACAGTACAGATTTTAACATTACTGGTCTATAAAATTATGTATTAGCAAATTTAGCATAAGATAAATGATAATCGTTTAAAGAGATTTTCGGATTTGTCACCAAACAGGAATTGTAACCGCTAGCACTAGAACAGGATTTAAGAAATTTGGCTATCGCCAGTAGCTACTTGTTTATAAATTTTCTTGGGATACGTATCAACTTCTTAATGGTTTTGTTAGAAAATTATTAGGAATGTAGTATCCCCTGCCAACTTCGAGTAGGCTGGATCAATATTTGGAAAATAGTATCTCGAAAAATTAGGCTGTAGTATGCCAGCATTTTGTAGTAATTGCGAGTTCTTCGTTTTCCAAGAGTTAGCACTAAGGTAACAGACAATTGTTTTACAGTTTTGCGTCGGATGCAGAGATTTCACTTAAGTCTCTTACATGAACCATTTTGGATATTCAAAATCCATTATTACGACGCTATAGTTTAACTAATGTAAGTTATCCGTTATGTATTACATATACGAGGGTGATTCAAATTTGATGTGCATTTTATGTTTTTCTGGTCAATGCAAACTATAAGTTAATATTATATATACATCATTTTTCTAAGTAACAACCCCCCTTTAAAATACACTTGTCCCATACTCGGGTAGCTTCCGTATTCCCGTCGAAAAAAATTCTTTTGGTTGACGACGTAGCCAATTTTGCACCGCATCCTTCACTTGCTCATTAGAGGCAAATCGCTTACCTAGTGGCCCAAAGAGATGATAGTCACTTGGGGCCAAGTCCGGATTATATGGGGGGTAAGGGAGTACTTGCCAACCCAATTTAACCAATGTTATTGTTCGTTAGATGGGCTGCATGTGGCCGATCGTTATCGTGCAGTAGAATAACGCCCTTGCTTAAGCTGAATTAATCGTTTTTCTTTCTTCGAGAAGATCGACATAAATTGGTCCAATAGCGTCGCCATAACTTTGCCAGTCGATGGTTGAATTTTTTGGGCGGCGGTGAGCTTGAGTGACGCCATTCCATGCTAACATTCTTGCTTTCTGGGATATAATGGTGTACCCAGATCTCATCAGTTGTTATGATATGTGACAAAAAGTCATCGCCTTCATAGCGAAGCCGTAGCTCTCTGCAAACCTGAAGTCGTTTCTGCTGTTGTTCCGCGGAAAGTTGTTTTGGAACCCACCTAGTGCTAATTTTACTAAATTTAAGCTGGTCGTGGACAATAGTTTGAACAAGACCAATACTAATGTTTATAATCCCAGCTATTTCCTTCACATATATTCGCCTATTGTTCCAGATCAGCTGGTTAACTTTTTGAATGTTCCCAAGATTCACAGCAAACGCTGGACGGGCAGCATGCGGCAAGTTCGACATGCGTTCACGACCATCCTGGAACGATTTACATCACTCAAAGACTGTTCTGAGTGAAAAACACTCTTCTTCAAGCTGTTGAATATCAGTTGCTTTTACACCTTCATTGAAAAGATATTTAATAATTACACGTTATGCAACAGAATTTGACACATTGTTGCACGACATTATTAATACAACTGACAGTATTAATACAATCAAGTTGCAATTGTTTATGGAATTGGCTAACGTGCCTACTTCGATAAATATAAAACCGCTTTGCAGTATCTCTTCAATTACGTTTAGAAAAAAATAAAATGCTGGTCAAATTTAAACCTCTCTCGTATTAAACATCATGCCCAGTTCTAACCTAGACTTATAAAGGGAAACGTAATTATAGCAATTACGAAATCATAATATAATACATATAGACTTAAGGTTAGGCATTGATATTAATCTATGAACTAATACGTCGCCTAGTTGTATATTCCTAGTAAAATGGTAGTAATTCCATTAGCGTACTGTTCCATAAAAGTTGTTTATGGAACTCCTATCTTTAGTAGAAAACAGTCGGTCAGGAAAATAAGCCATTATTACATTTTAGCAATAACCGAATATACAATTGGCGATACTTTTTTAAGTAGATAATGTAATACTTTGTCCTGTTAACCTCCCGTGTTCCAAATTAAATTGGGAAACTTCCCAAACCTTAGAACGACTTCTAAGAAAAATCCAAGAATACGTGTACCTTCTATGAGACCTGAAAAATAATGAATGCCACATTCATATATCACATCGCCATTTCCTATACTGGGAATATACCAATGGATGTAAAGTATGCAAATCCTAAATGTTATCTTGAAAATTAAATATAAAACAACTAGGCGTACAGATTCGCACGTTACACATGTAACACAATGCCTGTTGGCGATTACTTAGATAATTAGAAAGAAGTTTAATTGTTATCTGAATTAAACCAACGTAATGCAAAATTGACAGCATAATCTGATGATCAAAAGCATCGAAGGCTTTTGAAATCTAACAATACTAGAACTATTAATAAACCTCTGTCACTAGCTCTAAGAATGTCACCAGTAATATTAAGTAGAGCGCTGCAGCAACTATGTCCAGGTTTAAACCCCGATTGATGTATTGGTATAATTTGGTTTGCTGTAAGATGACAGTGGCATTCAACTATTTTTTCTAAAACTCCTGATAAGGTTGGTAATATCCTTATCGAACGTAAAACTTTGTAATCCGTCGAACCTTTTGGCAAAGGAGTTACAAAGGCAATCCGGAAAACAGAATATAACAAACAGTACCAGCTTATAATGTGTGTGATTACAGGAAGTATGAAGGGGACACACAATTTTATCATATCAACGCTAATGCAATCGGGTACCCTTTATGTGTGAAATGATCTTGGCTGTTTCAGACTGAAGTGGAGTGCAAGATGCATTAACCAACACATACCTGAAGGCGGTGTTGCAATTTGTTCCAATAAAAAAGATACTAGGAAATTTGTAACGCTGGGGTCCCTAGAGGACCCCCAACGTGTGCTCAAGGGTTAAGCTATCCTCTAACCTCTAAGATAATTTCTTCTTGGTTAACTTTTGGACAATCCTCGCGGTTACATTCCACACTGGTGTGCTAATAAAAATACAAACTTTTTAGTTACCATAATGCTAACTATGTAGATAATCGTTTCTTAAGTAAAAGGTGATGGTTAAATTATTGTGGCATTTGTTCAAATAAATCTACAACCCAGAAGAAAATACAATTTGGAAGTATACAAGAATCGTCTAGAATCCTTATAGACTAGTCAGAGGTACTTGCGTTATCTGATTTTCGGATAGAAACGAATTTACTTTAAGCATTATGAAGAGGATAAGTAAAAAAGGGGATTAGCAATTCCATTATGATTATTTAGTATTGTGGATTTAACAAAATTGAAATTGCTGATAAGCGATAATTTTTCTATTTTATAAATAAAAATTCAATAAATATTACAACATGAATATGGAACCGTCCACAACATAAACTAATAAGGAGTGTACGGTTGGAGGGTATCAGACATGCGCTGCATCTCACGGGGATTCTTTCTTAAGACATTAGCATTTGCAAAGCGTGAACAATGGTCATACTCTTAAAACAAGTAGCACCCATTTTCGGTTACAGTCCCAAGTTTAGTGGGCGCATCCTTACCAATAATTATTACGGTAAGTGTTGCTTTTATACCATTAAATTTAATTGAATTGTGACAAGAACGGCCAGTTGTAATTTTTATGTTAAACCCTCGTTGGTTGGTGATAACAACGTTGAAAATGCAACTAGAAGGATGTGTTTTTACTGGTGACACACTGCCACTATTGGTTTAGGTTCGACCGGTGCCCATCAAATGTTCAAGCTACAGGAATTGAACATACACGGAATAATCAATTGGTATGTTATACTTCCGTTAATAGGGTAAATGCGGGTATTCTTGGCAGGTCTCCGATGATTGGCACATTCGTACAGTTTTTGTTTTAAACAGTGAATCGTAGGCTTTTCTAACAAATTGTATATGTTGTTTAAGTCTGGCAAGCTTGTATTATTGAATGCAAGCTATACACCATTTGTAACTCTTTCAGTTACGATGTGAGAGGCTGATGTATCAGAGCACGTTTGTCAAGGTGGGTTTTTTTATGAATTTCTTAAGAATTCAGCTTCAGAAACTAGGTCACAATTTTGCCGATTTCATTCAGAAACCGTTGGGGTTTCTTTCATTATTAGTATATACTTTTATTCAATAATAACTCCATTAAATACATGCTACAGAATCCATTTTTTATATTATTTTGGGGGTGCCAACGATTGGATCGCGAAAGAGTGTTTTTCGAATGATTGGCATGGGTGCCAATCAATGGTGCATTCCTGTTTATGCAGAGAACCAATCATTGAATCTTCTATATTTCGACCATTATTTTCACCTAAGTCAACGGATACTACTCAAACAAATTTGAAAAAAATTGCTAACTGAGCAGAGACCTCATGTGCCTGTTGGAAGCATATAATTTGGTTGGAAAATTATGACATTGTTACTCGTATCACTGACATTCTTTTGAAATTTCAATTTTGGAGGTTCTTGTTTGTTTTGCGTTATCTCTTGTATGAAGGTATCTAATGTTCCAGTCTTTTTCCTACTAGATGCCAAAAGTGAGTATTAGTCAAAGCTATGTGAAGAGGTACACCGAAGAGCAAATAAAAATCACACCGAAGGAAATAAAAACCGGCGCATTCAAAAAGTACGGCATAATAAAGGCCACAATGTAGTTTCGACTTAGTTCAAAATTCAAAACTCCCACACGCGAACGACTTTACTGAACAATACATTCTGAATATGGATATGGTATTTTTTGAAACAGACGAGTTTGCTGATGTCGTCTCACACGCCGAAGTTGCCGAAAAAGAAATAAGTACTTTCGGTCTTGAAGGTGTTGCAATGGAGTTTCCTAATCGGAAACCCGCGATCGCGCCAGCGATTATAAGCGAAACGTCAAATTGGATGACATACCTGACAAACAATAGCCGGAAACGATTGCTTCAGGTGACAAAATATCCATCGAGAGACCCATTTGCAACGAACCCCCATGTTCTACGGATGATCCTACTGAACCTTTAGTGAACCATAAACCTTTCACACCTGATGCCGCGGCAGAAGATAGCCTTACTGAACCTTCAGCGAATCACAGACCTTTCATACCTACTGCGACAGAGGATGGCCCTACTAAACCTTCAGCGAACGGTGAAAATAATAATGACTTATCAACGTTTCTATTTTGGCCGAAAACTCCCAAAAGAAAGTGTAAGAAGGCGACCAGAAGAATCCTATACGTCATAACTTCGTAAGGATTCAAACAGATTTTTGAAGAGAAACAAAGACTTAAAGAATCGCAAATCGAAATAAAGAAGCAACTCTAAGATAAGAGATTGGAGAATAGTATCGGTAAGAAAAAGACTGAAACAAATAAGAAGACTACTTCGAAAATTGCTTCGAAAACTGCTTCGAAAATAGCTTCAAAGGCAGCCTCGACCATTGTACGAAAAACTGCGCCCAAGATGCCTTCACACCATGTACGCGATATATTTAGAGACGAAGATGACTATTCAGCTAATTACAACTGGAAAACTAGATGAAGTACAAAGTAAGGCGACCGTAAACGGAGGGCTGTGTTATTTTTGTGTGGTACAAATATTGGAATAACATGTCGAAGATCTACCAGAACGTATAATATCATTTGCCTGAAAAAGAAAAAAAATATTCGAAAACAATTTTGAATGTATTACATGCAAAGAAAAATCGATTTAAACATCTTTGTTCCATATTTCTATTTCCAAGTACCTGTTTTCTATGTACCTGCTCAGTTTTTGTATATATTTTAAGAATTGCAAAAACTAGCAATTTGAATTTGTTCTAATGTTTATTTTCATATTTATGATAAGATTATTTGCTTGTTATACTTATAGTTTAGTTCAATGTTCCTTTACTTGCAGTATTGCCTTTTTTTAAATAAAACATGTTTGATATTGCTTCATTGTTCATTCCAAAATTGAAACCCGGTAATACATTTTTGGCATAATTTACGCTAGGGGTGCCAATGAAATAGGCAAGCCCAATGCCAATAATGCCAATCAACGGTTCAATCTCCAATGCCAATGATTGGCTATCCTGCCAATCAGTGGTTCAATTCTTATGCCAATCATTATACTATACTATACTGCCAATAGCTGGCTCAAATGCAGACTTTTACTTTTATTTTTTTTTCACTTATTTCAGGCAGTTGTTGAATAAAACCTTCACAGATATATGTAGCCAAGACATCAAGGATCAAACTAAAAAAAAAACAGTTTTCTACCACTAATACTGATGATCTACTGAGCCTTCGAAGGTGAAAAACCTCTTAAGGTGCCAATCAATGGGTGTTTTACCCTATGACTTCTTTTATAATTTCAGTTACATTTACAGCGAATGTCCCGTATCCCTTTTTATATTTGATGTAAATTATACAGTTTTGCACTTAATAATCGTGGGATGTTTTTTGATAAATTGATTTACATCATTGTATTAAAATTTAATTAAAATTATACATTTTCCTAAAATGTGGAAAACAAGGCCAATTACTATATATTTGTATGTCAAAAAGTTCTGAGGCTGGTTTAAAGCTTCCTATATGTCATTTTGTCTTGTATCTTTTTTACCAAATATACAGGGTGTCTCAGAAGGAATGGGCCAGCGTTTAGTCATAGATTCTTTGGGTAAAAATATACCGATTAAACATAATATACCTTAGGCAGAAAGTCCTTCCTTAAGAAGTTATACGGCCTTAAAGTTCAATTTTTTATTTTTTTTATTGTAATTCCCTCAAATCTGAAGATATTTCTTTCAAATTTGGTACACATACTTACCATTATGTAGTACAGTGGCAGAACCATTGTCATTAACCAGGCTTGACCGTAAGAGGCACTCGACATAACGAATATTGGGGCATTTTCGTAAACAAAACGGAAATTAAAAATACAATTTCTATAACACCAAAGTATTTAATTGACTTAGCATTGTTCTTTACTGTAGGTCACAAGCACTACCCATTGTTTTTGAGATCATGGCTACCTGATAATTCGACGTCGTAACGACAACCCAAAACTTGGACAAGCATTTTAAGGCAAACGGTTGCCTTTACGCGTATGAACTAAGAGTACCCTATTTTTGTAATTTTTAATTGTCTTTGAGAAAATAACCTAAAATTTTAAAATGTTCTACTAATAACAAAGTTAGAGCTAATATAAGATTTTAGTGGTAGGTTAAGTGATTCTTCCGGTCAAGTCTGATTAATGAAAATGGTTCTGTCACTGTACTACATAATGGTAAGTATGTGTACCAAATTAGAAAGAAATATCTTTAGATTTGTGGAAATTACAATAAAAAGAAAAAAATAAAAAATTGAAATTAAAGGTCCTATAACTTCTTAAGGAAGGACTTCCTGCCTAAGGTATATTAGGTTTAATTAGCTTATTTCTACCTAAATAATCTATGACTAAACGCTGGCCCATTCTTTCACACCCTGTATATCAAATCAAGGAAGTTTAATTAATAATTATAACTTATCCTACGCGAAATGATTATTGTTAAAAATTTTTGGTTCGATTAGTCGCAATGTAACAGCAGATTGCATTTGTTGGTTAATATTTTATGGTCTAGTGATTTTTACTTTCCCATACCTTATAGGTATAGGGTAAGTATTGAATTCATGAAAATTTTCGAAACCGAGATTTTAACGGAAATATCCGTTTTGGGTCTCTAGGAACCCAAAAAAGTGGTTTTTAAAAAATGTCTGTCTGTGGGTGGGTATGTACGTACGTACGTACGTACGTACGTACGTATGTGACGCTCCTACAGCCGAAAGTATTGCTCCGATTTTGATGCGCTTTGGAATGCGGGGGTGTATCGAAAATTCATCGAAA
>JABXWE010059791.1:0-13459 GCA_014611495.1 Limonius californicus
CAGGACAATGCAAGGGTGCACACATGTGCAGTTTCCATGGCAAAAAATCCGAGAATTAGGCTACGAATTGCTCCCTCATCCGCCCTATTCTCCGGATTTAGCCCCGAGTGACTATTTCTTGTTTCCAAACCCGAAGAAATGACTCGGCGGAAAGAGATTTGACTCCAACGATGAAATCATCTCACAAACAAATACCTATTTTCATGACCTCGATAAATCTTATTTTTTGGAAGGGATAAAAAAATTGGAGAAACGTTGGACAAAGTGTATAGAGCTCAAAGGAGACTATGTTGAAAAATAAAATGATTTTTTATCCAAAAACCTGTGTTTCATTCAAAAAGTCACGGACTTATTGACCCGCCCTCGTAGTATTAATATTTTTCAAAGACAATGTGAGGTGTGATAAAGAACATCGGGTGCTGGTACTGATGGACAATCACGAGTCTCATCTCAGTCTGGAAGGTGTTAATTTCTGCCGACACAATGGCATCACAATTTTAACACCTCCGTTTCACGCTTCTAACCGCTTACAACCCCTGGACCGTTTGGCCCTTTGAAAAACTACTACAGTGAAGCAGGTCCACTCATGGATGTTGGCCCATCCTAATCAAACCCTATCAATCTATGCGCTTCCTGAGCTGTGCTCCAAAGCTTGGGATCGAGTTGCAACTCCTGAAAACGTGAAATCAGGTTTTCTGAAATGTAGTATCTCACTGTTTGATAGAAACATTTTTCAAGATCACCATTTTCTCTACTCTGCCATCTCAGATCCTTCTTCAGACTCTTTTTCCTGGCACTTCTTGGAAACCTGTCGAGTCAACATTGGAAGAAGCTGATCGACACTGTTGCTGTGGAACTCCCCGTCACTGTTAACGGTCCTGCAGAGGCAGTCATCAGTTTTCTACACCAATTGCTTCTATGTTGGCGCAGTCCATTTCTCCAGAACAAATAACTCCATGCCCAAAAGCTAAGCCAAGGAAGTTGACTAAGGGTGGTCGAAAGCATGGGAAGAGCATGATCGTCACAGATACACCGGAAAAGAAAAAACTTGAAGAAAAGGAGAAAATGAAGATGGCAAAGGGAGCCAAGGTCTTGAAGAAAAAAGTATTTAAAGAAAAAAATACAGTTTTCGGAGAAGACTCCTCAGCTGAAGACATGGGAGAAGTCATCACGAGAATTCTTCTTCTGATTGGGAAGAGGACGACGAAAGTGATGAGTACCTTAAAAGCACCAACGATGCTGTTGAAATCGACTTCTTAATTGTAAAAGTTTCGCCGAAAAAAGGCAAGTTTGCGATGAATTTTGTGGCACAAGCAGAAAGTAAGTTGCGAGACGGGTTTGAAGTAAAGTTCTACAAGCGGCTGCTTCCGTCCAATCGCTTTTAACCTACAGTTGAAGAAACTTCATTCGTGATTTGTCCTGCCGAAAGCGATGTGTCCCAGATTCAAGGAAATGTATTTCAACACTGACCTGTGAGGATTCTGTCTGCAGTAACTTATTTTGATAACTTTCTACATTTTTATATTTAGAAAACATGCTAATTAGAAAGATTTCTGTTATTTAATTGCTGTTCGTGTGCTCCTAACTACATGTCCATACCGTACCCGGGTGCCCCATACATGGGGATAGTTTGAACAGATGTAGTACCTCCAATTTCCAGCTCTTTTCTGAAAACATTTTACTATTGGAAAGTTTATATTTTGAAGAAATGAACTCGATGGACTACTCTAAACATTAGTCTAAAAACCAAAAAGTTAAAATAAAAAAAAACCCAAAAAGTGTCCAAACCATCCCCGGTCTCCCCTACTGCAATTTACCCGAGTTTTTGAATATAAAGACATACAAAGAAATTAACCATAAGATTTGAAAACTGTATCAAAATCAAAAGCATACTTTACACAAAGGCAAGAGACTTGTTTTCTTTGACTATAAAACAGAAATTACATAAAATGGGGATCAATGAAAGAAGCCAAAAGTTCTTGACCCAAGTCCACAAAGAATCACAAATTTATGTTTGCTAATACCATGTCATGCATTGGTTATTTTGCTCATGAATTAGCTAGCCCTTTCACTCTTATTATTTATAACTGTAATAAATAATTAAAGTCCGTTCAACACCGCATGAAAGTGGAAATAAGATGTGCAGTACTGCAACAATAATAAATTATATAACAGTATACTAGTATTTCAGGGAAAAAATGTTAAATTTCGCAACAACCAACTGTTTAAAGCAAATTCTACATAGACCATATAGTAAAAACTAGCAAACATCTGATCTCATCTTTGTAAAATTGAAACTTCACTTCGTTTATTATTATTATTATCTCATTACTTGCCACCTCAACTAAATTAGTAACACAATATAGGAAAATAATTGCAAATTATTTCGTTAAAATTATTTTCTGTGGGCACTTTTTATCAACACCCGTTTTATCACTTAAAGCTTAAGACTATACAAATTATAATTCAATGATGTTTAAAAAAACATGTATATATGTTACAGTAAATGCATAAAATCAGTAACTGCATACACTTACTTGTAAGTTTATACATATACTAACTTTATCAGTACATGCTTTTACTAGTAAAAGTATATGCTTACTATTTTAGTTAAGCAAAAGTGTACAGCAACAACATAATCTCCAAGTTTCAATTAATATTTTTTAGTACATTATCCCATAAATCATGACAAGGGGATTTTATTAGCACCTTTCTAAGAAATCACAAAACAACAAGAGTTTTCAGACAAGTACTGCAAAATATTGCATATTGCATAATAGTAGAAGTATCGGTGGTTAGCCATAGTAGCAGAAATAGGCCGACGTTAAATAAAAAATAACACAAACAAAAGCAAGTGAAAGAAAATTGACATTATTGGCTTCTTAATTATTATGACATTGTAATAGGGAGTAGAAGATGTAGAACATTTGATGCTTTAAAAGAAACTCATGAATCAACTGGCCATGAACAACAAGATAGAATGGTAAAGAATGTTTTAAAAATACAACTGTTCAAACAATTTTTAAATCTATGAGTGAACTGCTTACAAAAAAAAGTGAAAAAAAAAAGCAGTATAGCAGTTAATGTCAGGTTGACTTCAAAGGTCCCAGCAGATGAAGAACACAAATTTACAATGGTCTATCAAGATCATTTGAAAAAGTCTGATATTTTATAAGCTCTTAGAAGTAAAAAAGCCAAAGAAGTTGCTCAGCATCTTTTCGATACATCTACATGGAACATGGCAACACCATGATTTTTAAAAAGTTTTCCTTGTTGCAATAAATAAAAATCATATTTCATTAAAATAATATAGCTATATATGATTATTTTCGAAAAACTGAAAAAAAAACTGAAGATTTGGCACCAGCTGTGAAAGATGTGAAATCGGGAAGATCCAACCTCTACCGTGGTTCCGAGGCATATAAAATACCACTTAAAACATTGATAGATCGTGTAAGAGGAAGAAAAGGAAGTAAATCCACCTCATATGGGCGACCTACTGCTTTTTCACAAGAAGTTGAGAAGAATATAGGTTCCGGGCTACTGGAAATGGAGAAACATGGATTCGGGCTTTCCAGAAAGTAAGTGTTAGATCTAGTCGAGGAATATGTCAAAACCAATGGGATCAAAACTCATTCTAAAAATTCCCGACCAAATAGTGATTGGCTGTTTGCATTCATGAAGCTGAATAATTTGTTTATAAAAAAACCCCAGTGTGTTGAAATCGCTAAAAGGAGGTGTATGGACCATTTAGTGATTTATAACTATTTTGATAAAGTAAAAACTATTGTTGAGAGATTAGATTTGGAAAACAAACCACACTTGATATTTAAATGTGACGAGAATGGTTTTGCGAGGGATCCGTCAAAGACAAAAGTGGTTGGCGGGAGAGGACATCCTTCTTCAAGGACTATTAGCTCCCCTGGCAGAGAAAACTTCTCGGTTCTTCTGACAGTAGCTGCTAGTGGTGCTAAGGTTCCACCATAATTATTTTTAAAGGAAAGAACATTTGGGATGAATGGCAACCAATAAAAGAAGAACCATTTCCAGGCTACAAAAAACGGATGGATGGAATCAACCGTTTTTGAAAGATTCTTTGAAAAATCATTCTTGCCATCACTTGGTGGTGAAAGACCTGGACTTCTTATTTGTGATGGTCACAAAACGCATGTGAGCTTAAAACAGGTAGAGTTAGCAAGAAAGGAGAATGTTACAATCCTTATCTTACCACCTCATTCATCTCATGTACTGCAACCCCTAGACCTCTCCGTCATTAAATCATTGAAAACCACATGGGACTTTGAACTGGTAAAGCGGCAAAAGCACCATATTGGACAGAAGATGCCAAAAAAAAAAGTTTGTGAAGATTATCAGTTTGGTGTGGAGGAATCTGGATCCGGCCATAATTCAGTCAGGGTTTCGGAAAGGAAGAATTTATCCCTACAATAAGCACATATTTTCTGAAAGTTTATTCGATCCGACTTCACTCAGATTGTGGAAGTCCACGAATATGCAACCACAAAACGATATGTTAGCTTCAGGTTCAAATGACACTTCCACATCTGAACATAATGAGCGTTTAGTACCTGTTTCGACAGGGAATTCTGGTTCAGATTGCCCAGTTACCCCCTCAACAAGTAGTCCTCCAACATCAGGTAGTTCCATGCCATAGGCAACATCAGCTGAAAATATTTCTGCAAAAACCTTCAAGCAATTGCTATTGGAGACCATTCAAAATCACAAACCAAAGATATTAAAAAGAAAAAGACCAAGGTAGCGAGTGGATCTGAAGTTATTACTTCAGATGAGGTATACAACAGGCTTATTCAGAAAAATGAAGAGAAAGAGGAGCAAGAACGGCAGAAGGAAATAAAAAAGTTACAGAGACTACAAAAAAATAAAACAGATACCAAATTAACCACATCTAAGGAAACAAAGAGAAGAAAGATTCAGGAAACTGAAAGCTCATCAGATAATGATGGGGATCAGTTCAGTGTTAGAGACTCTGATGATCACGATGCATTCCTAGAAACCATGGCTGAGGAACAGGAAGATCACTTCAAAACTGCTGAGGAGTTGGCCATCGGTTATTGGGCTTTGGTCAAATTCAGGCGCAAGAAATTACCAAGGTATTTTGTAGACAAAGTCATGTACTTTGCAGAAGGGGACCCTGTAATGAAATATTCACGAAAGTTTTCTACAAGTGAAGGTTTCACAACTTTTAAGAATCCTCCAAAGGATGATATAAGTTCAGTTGACAAGAATGTTGACATAGGAAGAAGACGAGAAATTATTTTTCAAATTACAATGTCCAATAATTTTATCTACAGTTTTTTAAAGATGTTACACGTTGTTAATTTGGTTTTTGTTCCTGTTCAAAT
Source organism: Limonius californicus (assembly GCA_014611495.1). Taxonomy (NCBI): domain Eukaryota; kingdom Metazoa; phylum Arthropoda; class Insecta; order Coleoptera; family Elateridae; genus Limonius; species Limonius californicus. Next base: position 5,382 of record JABXWE010059791.1, read on the forward strand.
TTCAACAGTTTTAAAGTTTAGGTTTTATATTTTAGTATCTTATTGCCATTAAGTATTAACAAATTGTTTTTAAGTTAAAAAAATATTGTTCCCTATGTAATCGACATGTGTTAATAAATAAGAAGTTTTTTTCATATTATTTGGGTTTCACCTAATCCACAAATATTTCGCTTGATAAAAACTTTTCTGAAGCTGCCGATGAAAATTTGCTTAACTAAGAAAATTTTCATCCGATTTTAGAATACCTGGAAATTTTAGAATCCTTCAGAATCAGGTTACATGCTCATGCCCTGGTATCTGTGTTGAGTGAATACAGCAGGAAATAAAAGCCAGGTATGCACTTTCCCCACTTTCATGGAGCTAGTTCGCATCTGTGTGGATCTTAGATCATACACATTTACATGGATAATACTACTCCATAAGAAACTGGGTACGTCACTGTTGTAAGGATCCCAACAAACTTTTTTTTATCTGTCTTTTTTGCCGTTGCATGACATTCAATAATGTTGTTTCACTTGTACCCTTTTCAATATTGGCGCTCGCCCAGTTGCTGTTGACGTATGGCGAGAATTACACAAATTAAACTGTCAGTGAGAAAAGTCACAAGAACAGCGCATAATCTGCAAAAGTGGAAACGTTTTGTGTTATTGAAATTTTTAATTTTAATTTAAAATGGTGGGAAAATGCGTTAATTGCAGAGCTCCTCAATCAAGGAATTGTTTGTTTTCATTTACGTAGAGTGTTTATACTTTAAAAAAGAATAATTCGAATGATGTTCGACCTTTCATCAAGAGAACATTGCCGACCAATTTTTCAGAATAATCGTATACTAATATTAACATCCATATTTATACAAAAGTGCGTCCTATATGTAAGAAAGAACCCTAAGAACTTCCCTCTTGTAAATGATAATCACACTTACAGCACCAGATCCTGTAATAATCTTCAGATAGGTTACTATAATTTAAGCTTATACACAAAGTCTCCAAGATATTGCTGTACCTCTCTCTATAATAAACTGCCTAGAAATCTTAAAAATATCATAAATGAAAAGACGTTTGATGGACAGTTCAAAACTTTTTTAACGGAAAATGCCTTCTATACTTTAGAAGAGTATTTAAACCTTAGAAATAAATAAACATTATATTAGATTACTGTATTTTTTACTTTATTATTTATTTAATAAATATTTGACAGTTATAGAGGTGTCAAATAATTAATTTTGAAAAATGGTAAGAATGGTTTTGTCGCAAGATTTAAAAGACTGCGATAATTGCACTGGTTTATATTAGTTATATTTACTAATATTTAAATTTCCCGCCGTACATCACGCGTGAGCGCATGCGTAGATTGCATAAGGGTACAGAGAAAGATGGGTAGATATGATTTGTTGGTATTAGGAAGAGAAGGAACAAAAATAGTTTGTCTGTGATATCTTTACAACACACTTTTCAATCTGTTGTCACTTCCATGTAAATGTGTATGATCTAAGCTGTGGATACAGTCACTTTTTGAAAATAAGTTAGAAAATGAATAAGCAAAATATATTTGAGTCTGCCGGTTAACAGTGAAGGCTTTAATATATACTTCCCAAAATTTTAGGGTAATACATGTAATTTTTTCGATCACGCAAAGTCTAACTTTTTAAATTTTGATCTGCACTTGCCCCGATTCATCTTAGTTCAATTAATAAACCAAATGGAGGCATGGTATTTGCAAAGAATTTATGTCTGTTATTATGTTATCCCTAAAGGGATGTTTTGGTAAGCGTATACTTTACTAGTAATGGCAAGTATGTGTATTTTATGTTCTTTAAATCTTATGTAATTGTATACATAGAAATACTCCTAAGTATATACATAATGAGCAAATTTTTTGCTTTTACTGCAACACATACATAAATTATGACACAAGGTTGCATTATTATACATCGACGATAAATCACATTTACAGAACTGAATTTGTAAGGCTGTCGTGAAAGAATGGCCATGTTTCAGCTCGGGACAGTTTTCATTGGTTGAAACACTCGCCTCGGGTTTCAGCAAGTGCATACTCCAGTGAAAGCGGCCTTAGATAGATCTGTTTTTGTTTCTCTGTACAACACATTCAAAGCACATCGATTAATCCCATAAAAATATGTCATTAATATTAAAAATATCGAATATCATTTTATGTTTCGAGCGAGACCCTACCCATTTCGAGGCTTAAATTTGTACCTAACTGACAAAGTGATATTTTTGAACAGCTGTAGCTTCAGTAAACATAGGCAGTTTCGTTATGAAAAGAAAAAATAATCCCTAACCGAGTCTTATCGATCATTCATTGTGCTTGATAAGGAATTCCTCACACTCCTCCTTGTCTTTCGATATATTTTGGTTTGTGTGATCATTTTCGTATTCTACAAAATCGTCAAACAAACTCGGCCACGCTTCGTTATCGTCGTAAGAACTGAGATCATTGCCGACCGCTTCCGCAAAATTAAGGAACATATTCCAAGTATCACGTGGGATGCCCCTAATGAGGGGGTGTTTTTCTAAAAAATTGAGCCACCGTTGAAGAATAGGGGGCTCCCGCACCGTGAAGACCAGCCTCCACAGCACCAGAGCCATGTCCGAAGGAAGAATCCGTTGACCGGTCACCGAATCCAGCCCAAACTTGAACGTAAACCTATATAAGTCTTTGAATAACTCCGGGTCGTTTCCAACTTCGTTCACTAATTCGGGCAGGCGGGCCTGAATGCTTTTGATGGAATCTGTGCGCATGCTTTTGAGGCCTTTCACGAACTCCGGGCGTGTAAACCTACACATCTGTTCGGCGTTTAATTTCCATGCAAACACTAGGACTTTGAATTCATCCGGCGAAACTTGCAAGTCTTTACACAATTGTTCAATGCCTTCGGCCAGGATTGCGTCCTCGCCCTCGTCCTTGTACACGTCAAATAGTGTGTTTAGTTTGAAGTCGGATGGTTTGCTGTCGGTGGTACCCATTGCGGGTGCCGACTTAGGCTGTACGCGGCGCTGATATGGATAGAATCGACTAATAGGCGTTGTTGCTGGCTGCTCGGGGACTGCTGTGATGTGGTTGCCGTTGCTTAGTATGCTCGTTTCTATGGGTGTTGAGGCTGCAATGTGGCTTGGAGCTGAGTACAGACGGCCCTCGGGCATTTCTGTTAACAAGCCATCGATTAGCACGTAAGAATTGCAAATTTTTACGCCAAATATTAATCTTTTAGACTAAAGCTTCTGAAACTGTTGTGGGGGTTGTGAAAAATTTGGCAACAGTAAGGAATTTCTGAACGCGCAACGATCAAAATTAAATCCAAATTAAACGCTACAAGAGAGGAAGATATATATCTTAAGACGATTAATTTTTCACAAAGGTTTACAGTGGAAATGTTTTCACTGAGCTGAAATCCGATTTTGATAATTTTTTCACAATAACTTACAGCTTCCAAAAACGCCTTATTTGTCGGGTATTTTCGTAAAACACAATGACTTAAACATAACGCTTCAAGGATAAAAACGTAACACATTTATGTTAAAAGATAAAATTGAAAGTTTTACTAAACAAGTTCACATGTGGAAGAATAGGGTGGAAAAATTTAGAATTGTTTACAGCTGCAGATGATTTTCTAATTAAAAATAACTTTCGCAAATGTTTAATTGTAAGAATTACAATTGATCTGTGCCTGGAGATACAGTCTCTGAAATACGTCTCTTCAAATTTTGATTTTAAAAAACTTAGCGGGGTTCATAAACCGTACTTACTCAATTGAAATCAACTATTAAAAGTTCAACCCAGTTATCAAGCTACATACATTTAAAACTTGAATTTCATAAAACATTGTTAAATACATTTTAGCGTGGGATTAGAATAGAATTTTCAACAATACACGAAATTGTCCTAAACATACTGCGATTTTGTACTATGTCTTTATGTAAAGCGGCGTCCTCATCATTGACGATTACAAAACCAAAATATTGATCAACTCTGAAAAACGTTGAAGATGCTCTACGTTCTACAGTATCAAATATTCAACCAAGATTTAACTCTTTATGTAAAAATAAATTTAAAAAATGAAAAAAGTACATCCATCTCGTTAGTATGCAAATTTGCTTTCGTCTCTAATAAATAGTAAAAACTATGAGGCTTGTTCAACTGAAACCCATCTTTGATCAACTTAGCCTTGAAAACAAATGAAATAATTCAAATGGCGTTTGTTAATGTTAGTAGTGTTTCTAAGCAAAACATTAATAAGTTTCTGACGATTGAATTTCATTCTGATTTTTAGAACTTCGATTTTGAAATGGCGTTTGTGTTGAAAATTCGTCCAAATTTGATCAACGTGCGGTCCTACAATTTTTATATGCTGAGGGTATGCAGCTATTGTAGATTCATACGCGAATGCAAGCAGTGTATGAAAATGCATGTATTGCTGACCCAACTGGGAAGGAATGGTGCCGAAAATTTAAGAATGGAAAAGAGGGGACTACGGATGTGCCGCGACCAGGTGCGCGGGGTACTGCATTAACATAAAATAATATGGCATGTGTGGAAGAAATTATTAGAGAAAATCGTCGAATTTCAATTACAGAAATTGTTGGTGTGAGTGTAGATTCTGTCCATAGTATTGTTCGTAATCTGGGTTACAGCAAAGTTTGTTCGCAATGGATTCCTCGTCTCTTGTCTAATGAACAAAAATGCTTGCAAATCGACTTATCTCTGCAACACCTCACAGACTATAGGCGAAACGGTGATGACATTCTTCTGCCAATAATTGCTGGTGCCGAAACTTGGTGCCATTACTACGAGTCATCCGGTAAGTTATCGTCGATGCAGTGGAAACATTCAAATTCACCACCAGCGAAGAAGTCTAAAGCACAACCTTCTGCAGGCAAGATGATATTAACATTTTTTTTTCGACCATGAAGGACCCTTGTTGATAGAATGTAAGAAACCTGGAGTAAATGTCAATGCAAATCTGTACAATGAAACTTTGAACAAGCTTCATCAAGCAATAAGACGGAAACGTCTAAGAAAACTTAGGTGTGGTGACATTCTGCTCCACGACAATGATAGGCCTCATGTTGCTAATGTGGTAAAAGAAAATCTTCAACAAAAGAAATGCAACGAAAGAAATGGAGGGTTTTAGAGCGATTTCCATATTTTTGGACCACTGAAAAAGGTGTTAAAAGGTCGGCATTTTGAGTCTGACGCAGAAGTACAGATAGCTGTGGAAGACTTCTTCAATCAGCAGCCACAAGAATTCTATGAGCAGGGTATGCGTCGATTAGTTAAACAATGAGATAGGTGCCTGTGACTGTAATTATTTGTGATTAAATTGATGAATAAATTTTTTATAAAGCAAAGATAGGTTTTTGTTGAATACACCTCGTATATGTATAGCAAAGGATTGTTTTAAGACACATTTCTTCATATATTGTCAGTAATTATTTGATTTGATTTTGATACCTATTTTATAGGCTTATATAACCGGGGTCGCCTAAAAATTTATTAAGCGAATAGGGGTCGGGAGTGAAAAACGTTAAGCAGCCCTATTTTAGACCATACACTGACATATATGTATTATATTCAAGTTGTGATTCACTGTGTCATTCATAAAATTGTATCGAGGACAGCGTTTGCTCGCCTGTCGTTTGCTCGCAATTCTCTATGATTGACAACTATTTTTTCGCCAAGTTGATTGCTCACCGATCAGATGATGGACAAGCAATTTACTCTTAAAATAAATATTTTCTGTAGGCATTTAATATACAATGTTGTCGTAAAATGTCCCCCCCCCCTCCCCCCCACTAACTATTGAACGACTTGATATTTCTTAACTTACTTCAGTGGTTATGTATGATAGAGCACGTTTCATACAATTTAACTAAGATTCTTGAAATTCAATTATTTCAAATATCATACAGGAATCATGCAAGCTGTGATGGCGGAAATTCACGAAATTAAGAGAAATATGTGAATATGAGGGACTGGCAGGTGCCAGCGAAACGTGCGGGCAGCTGGAGAAAACAAAAATTCATTCAATGTGGTTATAAATATACTTGGAAATACCAAACAATGTTCAGAGATCTGTATGTAAGGCCGGTATGACAAGGCACAGAATATTGAACAAAATTTGGTTCAAACTTTTGTTCAAAATTCTGCAAAACACGTATTAGGCCTGTATGACAGGTACAAAATTTTGTACAAAGTGTTTTTACAAAATTCCGTGTCGTGTCATACAGAAAAATTCAAAATGTTGTACAAAATTCTGTAGATTCATGTTCTAAAACCTACAGAATTTTGTACAAAGTCGACGTTGCATCGATGCGCAAACGAGCAATTACAGGCCTTACACGGAACAGAATTTTGTAAAAAAAACTTTGAACTAAATTCTGTGCCGTGTCACACAGGCCTAATACGTGTTTTGCAGAATTTTGAACAAAAGTTTGAACCAAATTTTTTACAAAATTACATCCAAAATTTTGTACAGAATTCTGCTGTATGACACGACACAGAATTTTGTAAAAAAAAACTTTGAACTAAATTCTGTGCCGTGTTATGATCGTTGTTGCAGGAAATAATTAGCTTTATTTTTCGCCGGTCCTTAAGGAAATTAATTAAAATCCTTGGCTCTGTTTTGCAGAATTTTGTACAAAATTATGTTCAAACTTTTGTACAATAATCGCTGAAATGACACAGAATTTGGCAAAAAAACTTTGAACAAAATTTTGTGCTGTGTCATATTGATCTAATATAAATAATTAAAAAAAACACATATATAGGTAAATAATTAAAGAACAGCAAATGGGTTTGTTTGATACACATCCAGAGACCACCAAGGGAAAGAACAACAAAGTTCGTACTATGAGTAGGATTAATAGTGACAAAGAGAAGACTGAGAAGAATATGAAATGGAGGAAGATGATCTAATGAAGGTGCTGGAAATTATACGGTTTCTTATGATTTTTGCAATAGTTGCAACTACTGAAGTAAACCATAGGAAAAACTGAGTTATAAACACATCATTCATCAGCTTTTTTAGTTGTCTTTCAATTAGGTGATTAATATTAAAGTCTGCTGTAACATGTAATATATTCTTGATTTTAGCATTAAATTTACTATTTCTATTCACTTCGATTGGGCTAGGAAAACAAATATCTCTTAGTATATTGATTTCGTGAGGTCTTGATTAATGTGGCAATGTCGCAGGATTAATTATCCACATTTGTGTATTTGTCTTGTTTGTAAATCAAAAACAAAAAAGATACACATAAGTTCAATTTAGGTTATCACTCCACATGAAATTACCCTACTTTGCCAAATTTAATTGACTTCGTATCTCTTACTTAGTATATCAATACTTTAGAATTCGCATTTTGGACAACACCCCTGCTTTGGTTATAAATAACTGTAATTATACATCAGTAACGGCTCATATTTAATTTTTTTTGAGGTCTATTAAATGATTAGAAGGTTACTTACCTATACAAAACAAATAAATATAGGCAGCTCCAGAAGAAACAAGGAAGAATTAAGAAATAACATTGACAATGCAGTTTTACCAAAAGCAAAAACTGGAAAGTCTATTTAAGCCATTAAAATAATATTAATCTTACAAACAAAAAGTTTTGAAACATTCTGCAGCAAACTGAATATGTTAATCCTCTAAAATAAAAAATTTGCAGTATGGCTTTACTAGTTTAAATTTGAAGGTTGCTTTTACAGTAGGATCCATGTCATGTAATTACTAAAGAAAAATGTTTCCTTCGAAACATATTGCACCTTACCATTAAATAACTCTGCTAATGCAGCAACTAGACGTTTTAGGTGAATACTTTAACAGAAACTTATAAAAGTAATAAATACAATAGATTATATGTTTTACCCTGTTTACGACAGTGTGAAGTACTGTTGTCCAGGGCCGTTGGGGGTGGCTCCTTGAAGCAGGTAAGGCAGTTGCCCATTTGAGGGCTTCGAACACAGCCGAGAGTGTAGATTATATGGCAAAAGACACAGTTGCATTGCCTGTGTTATGGATTCCGACTTGGCACGTTACAGTTCTAAAAAAAAAA
>JABXWE010059792.1:0-11656 GCA_014611495.1 Limonius californicus
TGTGTTGTATCCATTACTTGATGCAATTTGTTTAATAAACGAATCTCTTTGCTGTAATCACTGTTACCTAAAGCAACTGTTAGGGCTCTGTATATCAACGACCTTTAGGCTGCTAATTTATGTCTTTTATAGTGACATCAGTCCTGTGGTATTGTGATATCTGTTTGTTTAGGATTTTCCATGAATTTCTATTTTTAAGTCTAAATAAGTAATACATCTGTTTTGTTCTGTTTCTAATGTACAGTTTATGTTTGAGTGTAGAGTATTAATAAACGTTAAGAAGTCACCAATAATCTCAAATGGACTATTAAAACATGCTAAAATATCATCAACGTAACGGAACCAAAACATAATTTTTGAAGACTTTTTTGATTCAAAGATTCGATCTTCTAAATGTTCCATGAATATATTAGCTAAAAGTGGTGAAATTGGACTTCTCATTGGTAAACCGATATTCTGAAGATAAATTTGATCATTAAATACGTATGAAACACAAAAAATAAATAAATCCTGTTGAAATTGAGTCTATTCTTATTATTACAATATAAATAAATATACATTTCGTTTTCTTTTAGGCTTAAATGGAAAAGTATTTTCCGGCTTAGTCTAGGATCGTCTACTGTAGCGCAAATAATAGTGCTATAAAAATAAACGTCGACAACATTGGTTCATTCTTCACAGTTACCTCTGTGAAAGAATTAGGGAAACCCCGAACAAAAATGAGACAATCTCAAAAAATTCGAAATTCAATCAAATTAAGTGGAGTTATTTTCCAACTTTCTTAATAAGCAAACTTAATCTCTGCATAAATTATTCAAGTAATCCGACACTGGATGTAGCAAAAGAATGATAGGTTAGTAAGTGAAACACCCATTCACTTTCATCTCGCACATATAATAACCGTTTCCTTCTAACCGTAGCACTTCTAGAACTGATTTGAAATGCAAACGTGATTATAAAGTTTTGCATTTCAACGTTAAAATGTAAACTGTACAAAACGCTTCTCTATTGTTATTTGAAATAGAGCTACGAGGAAGGAACTGCATCACATTTCTAATGAAATGGGGAAACTAAGTTTCATTGCCTTAAAAATACTTACAGTAATAGCTAATTCACGCAACAGGTAGCATGATGTTCTGTACCTATTATGATAAAAATCCACAAGTGGTCATCGAAGCGAACCACCTGCCATTCACTTACATGGTTGCAGCAATTATAATTAACGGCGTTGAAAAGATTAAAACTAACGCAGTGAAAGAGTGCGAGCGCTTTTCATTAACTGTTTTTGACCACGACGTATCAGAGCATGGACATTCCCGACGTCTTCAAACTGGAATTTTCTTCTTATGTCTATGTATATGTATAAAAGTAATTGGTCATTAGGGGACATTTTAAATTTAAATTCGAGAACGGCTGGGTGTTGAGCTCATTTATACAACGGCACTAAGAGAGATGGGATTATAACTGTTTACTTTTACTGTGCTAGGTTTTAGCCATAATATTGATGGACTCTTTCCAAGTTTCTATTAATTTAGGTGTATATTGCAATTTCTTTACATTATCTTGTGGGTGTTAACTAATACTAATAGAAAGTCAATGTTGGCAATAACGAGAATTACATACTAAAATACATCCTGTAAAACAAATCAAATTAAGTTTTGTCGGTTAGGAAGTCATTGCCAAGGAATCAAAAACATATAATTTTAAAAAGTACTTCTTCTGTTGTAAAATTATTTTGAATTTTTAAAATAGTCCCAGTAAATGTATATGTAAATAAAATGGTTTGAACAATTTTCCACTTACATTGAATTTTTAATACTCCTAAATGCTGTAATTAACAAAAGTATTTTACCTTCAAATCAACTAAAAATTCATTTTTGCTTTGTATATTTCTAATAGAATCGCGAAACAGATCCATATTTAAGTTTTTCAAAAATTAGAAGACAGTAAACAATCATTTTTGGAAAATATTCCATTATGTGGCCCATGCATCCATAACTTTTAATGATAAATCCATCTGGTGTGTGACTTCCATAAATGTATGGAGTTTTTACTGAAAATTGCAAATGAGTTTCACCTATACACAGGATTACATTTTTTTTTAATAATTACGAGTTATGTTCAATTGAAACCCATCTTTGCTTCATAAAAAATGTATTCAACAATTTAATTACAAATAATTACCGTCACAGTTAAGGCACCTATTTCATTGTTTTACTAACTGAACTCATAGAATTCTTGTGGCTGCTAATTGAAAAAGTCTTCCACAGTTATCTGTAGGTAGTTCTGGGTCAGACTCGAAATGCCGATCTTTTAACACCTTTTTCAGCGGTCCAAAAATATGGAAATCGCAAGCCGATAGATCCGGGCTATAGGGTCGATTCTCTAAAATCCTCAATTTCTTTCGTTGAAGATTTTCCCCACGTGTAAGTTTTCCTAGACGTTTCCGTCTTATTGCTTGATGAAGCTTGTTCAACGTTTCATTGTACAGATTTGCATTGACATTTACTACAGGTTTCACACCCTCAGCGCATAAAAATAAGACCGCCGATCAAAGTTGGACGGATTTTCAACAACAAACGCCATTTCAAAATCGAAGTTTTAAAAGTTAGAATCAAATTCAAACGCCAGAAATGCTAGGTATTTAGGTGTTAAATTACCAGAGAGATACATGGTTAAAATTTTTCGCGCATGTTGAGAATAATCCTGTATATTACATATAAAAGGTGGCCCAACTAAGTGGTTATCCCAACATACACGTATCTCAGCAACTGAAATTACTGAATTTTTTATAGTACAGAAATGGATCATAGGTGTTTTCTGTGAAGGTTATCTGTTACTGTAATAATTAACAGTTTTACTAATATTAGTTACATTTGTATTTAACAAGAAAATTATCCATTGGTGCATCCACATTATAGAAGAAGCTAAACAACTGAAAAACGACAAAAAACAGAATCAAAGTTTTAGGTAATTTAGTAAATGTTTAAAATTCCATCCACTTCACGCATTTTCTGATTGATTATAATTGACGTACGCGTCGATTATTCTATTTTCTAAATCATTTACTACCGGAGTTCGATATACTGTTCCTTTAATTGTACCGCAAAGAAAAAGTCTAGTGGGGTGATATCGCAACTTCTTGATGGCCATGGCTGCACAGCTCCTCTTCCAGGCCAATTTCCTCCAAATACTTTATTTGAATAATTCTTAGCTATCCAACTGCAGTAAGCAAAACAGTTGATACCATTGTTTCTGTTATATAGGACTATTTAAAAGAAAGTTGTATTATGAAGTTGCCAAAATATTTTAGAACCTCCATGTATAAGCAAACATATGTGTATTCGTCACGCAATGAGGTTTTCTCAACGATCGCATTTTTTTAAATTTTTTGGTGTTATGGTCATACGTTTGTAGATAACGCATCTTTCAAATAGCTCACAATATGCTGTGTTTTAAAATGGTTTTGACTTTATAAGTTAGAATCGGTTTTATTCAATGCCATTATGGATGAGCAAGAAGTTTGGTCTACGAAACTTCAGAACAAAAAATAACTGTAGAGTGGACCCATGCAGTTTATAGTCTCACAGAAAGTTAAGCGACACATTTGAAAAACTGGTTGTACTATCTAAAGAAACGAGTTTTTCTAAATACTCCTACGACTACCGACCAACTAAAAAAAATTAATTTTACAGCAAATTGAAGATATTCAACTAGAGCAACATAGAAGAAAAATTGTTGCACGTTGAAGAACATAATGGCGGACATATTAAACATTTAAACAAATTTCAATAAATCCCATTGCTTTACGAATACAAATGTGTTTTCCATTTGCTTATCCAACACACAACTTAAGAAACATAAATCCAAAACAGGTTGATTCTGAAGGAAATTGCAAAATGCAATACCTTCCCTGAGGGTGATTTTAATGAAATTGGTGCACCAAAGCAATGTAATAGAGATGAATTGCATTTACTTTAAGAATTGTTTTAACTGAAGTACTACTAATACCCACATTTGTGCTTATATTTCCTTGACTTACATGGGTATTCTCATTTAGTACCTCTAAGTTCATTTTCAACGTTCGTAATTGTTCTGGACCTACATCTTCTGGAATTAACAACTTTTGCTTCTTGAACATGTTTCAAAGCATATACATATATTTTTTCAGGCGGTGGTCTTCTCGTTGAATGGCGCCTCATATATAAACTGTTGCATTTTCAGCGGAATTCAAAAAAAATAAGCAACAAATCTGTTTTCTCGTTATTTGAAAACATCTTACGTAAAACTTCAGTAGACAACATTGATCGATTGAATTAAATTAAATAAATCGTGATTTTGCTTGCCAGGCTATATATACGTGGAGTTGCAACGACCACTTTTGAGGGGGCACAATATATTTGCCAGAATGCTTCCTCTAATAATGTGAGCTTAATAATCATTGTGGGATATTATTGGAACCACGTAGCTGATGAGAAAATACCTTCTACGTGTGAGATTAAACAAAAATCTAAAATGTATTTATAAATTCAAGAGGTGTCAGTTTTTTTTTCCAGTCACGGCAATGTGTTAGTGTTTTTGGAGCTGAGTAGGCAAGACTTACGTCTTGTAACAAGAAATCCCTGCTTCTAATCCTGATTTTCACTACAGTTCAAGAATCGCGCGCAAATTACAAAAATTAAAAAAAAACTCATTTTACTGAGGTTTGAAACTCGAAACTTCTACTAATAAGACTACTAATTTTCCATGCGTTGTACTAATATCCCTTACCTGGGATTCTCTGTGTATGTTGTACAGTGGATATTGAAATATCAAATTTCTCTAATCTTATTGATTTCTGCATTTCGCCGCAGCCGATAAAACATAATATGTTTTTACAAAATAATTAATAGCTTAAAATAATTGGTTTTTATAGTTTTTAGCTATTTAGTGCATAGTTTAACATAAAACAAAATTATACTTTTTACAATATGTTGTTACTTGAAATACATATTACGGAACTAAAAACTTGTACACTCACTGAAATTATTATAATATTGCATTTAATTATTGGTTAATATTTATTTGAATGAAGTAAAGCAAGAAGCAATTAAGAAATATGCTGTTCATCTACGCAGGGTGCTTAAAAATTGATACATAGTACTCATGAAACCAAACAAAAAGTCTTAAGAGAAAGAAGCGATTTTGCTTTTTTATTCAATAAATTGCAATAGTAAGCTTTTCATTTGGCATTAAACGCAAAATGTAAGTTATTATTATCTGTTTACTGTGCACAATTGTATCCCGTACCTCAGCGTGTACAGACTTCTACTGCTTCTGATTATGGTTCAAGAATTGTGTTTATTAATTTCATACTGAGAAAAGATGCAAAAATTCGAACTTTGCTGCCAATATTTTGTTTACCTATGAAGCTACTTTTATGAATAACGATATCATTAATCTGTATAATAATCATGTTTGGGCAAACAAAAATCCTCACGCTGTTGTCCAATGGATATCGATTTTCATTAAATGTTTGGGTGGGTATTTTGGAAGACCATCTGATAGAGCCAATATTTTTACTAAATCGTTTGACTGGTAAACTCTATCTTGACTTCTTGTTCTACTTTACTTCAACCATTGTAAGACGTACCCCAGACGATAGAGTTCGACTGTGGTTTATGCACGATGGGGTGCCTCCACATTATTCAATCAATGTCGGAGAATAGCTGTAATTTATACCGACAAATTGATACGACAAGGGGTCTAATTGCAGAGCCACCATATCCCTTTTTAATTTTAACTCACTAGGCCTTTATATTTGGGCAAATGTTATATTTATTTACCTGTAATGTCTGAAATGATTGGTTTGCGAACACATGCTGATTAAGAGTTTTTTGTTTGGTTTGATAAGTACTGTACGTTGTAAATTATGCGATCTTTTTTTAAACTCCTTGTATATTAAATAAAACTTTTATTAAACGTTCAAACGGCGATTCAAAGCCAAAAACAAATATTGAATACATTTTCTGGTCAAGCTGTATTATAGATAAATACTTTTTTTCTTCGACCCTGATCCTATAAATTCTACGAGTAAATTTGGAATGTACGTTTTTTGTATAAATTAATAAACCGATCTATCTTACTTTATTACCACACATCGTTTTGGTTCCTGCCTGAACCTTTTTGAGGTGTTCTTGTTGAGAATAATTAGTATATAGTAATTAGTATAGTAGTGGGTCCCCTATTTTAGAACATCTTAAAACTTTAAAGCCATGCTAGCTATACATAATACAGAGTAGTCGATTGAGCTTTAATAGAGCTAATATATAAGTATTTTATCAAGCAAATATATGTCTACTGTGCCACAATAAATATACATATTTTTGAAACGGAACATCCTATATATTTTTTATACAATTTAATTCTTCATTATTGCCGGATTAAAATGATGAACAACTGTATGTGCTTAAATTTAATATTTCTGCTTTATTTAGTTGTTTAAGAAAATGTTTAAAGAAATTTGTTGCTATCTTATGTTATCTTTTAATGTATGCAAATCGAATGTTCGAAATGACCACCACATTCTTGGGCACAACTGTAAACATTAAAAAAGGAATTACTGATACGCTGTTCGACATATATTTTGAATTAACTCTTTCAAGTTCTTTGCAGCATGTGGATATTTATGTCGCCATTTTCTTTGCCAAATTCTAAACAATTTAGATATGCAACTGAAAGGTAATTTAATGGGCTTTAAAATTCTAAAATAATATTTAAACAAATTACGCACTTTGCAAATAGCGATGATCCTGTGTAATATGTGGTGTTGCGGTTTAGGTGACCACGACAGTTCCAACACTGAAAATTAATAAATTTTTTTCTGTAAATTATATATAATAATAATTAAATAAATAAAACTTTCAGAAATTTTGTCTAAATAATTACTAAATAACTCAGAAACTACTAAATTTAGACCCTTACAACGTTATATTAATTTAATCCACCACTGGTAAGCATTATAAATATATATTATTATGATGTTTTATTGAGGGACCTTCATTGAAACGACAAAATATTACGTTTGAAGAAAGGCGGAATGTTGCTTTACTTGCACCCGTAATAAAGATGATCTCCCTTTCAAATAAAAATATTACAATATTATTACGTAAGCTGTTGAAACAACAAAAAGGGCACACTTCAAACATAAACTTCAAAAGAATTCTTATCTCAGGGTTTTTAATATAAATTTTGGTAACTGCTGTATAACCTTTAAATTCTTGCGCTGGTTAACTGAATAACACGAAAGATACAAGATAGTAAACATAAATTTATAAAATACGGATGCAACAAAGAAATGAATTAAATGTTATCGATATTATCTACGTTTTTACTTAAAAAACGTTAAACAACGTTAACAATTAAATGACAAAGTTACATGAAATAAATAGTACGGTCTAATTTAACAAAGCACTTTCAAACCGACCCACCTTTTCACTTAGAATCACTTGCTTATTTTCTTCTGGTGTTGGTAAAATTCACTATATGAAATCAGGATAGCACTCCTGCAGGGCGATGAATCAGCAGGGCATTGATCCATCACTTGTTGCTTTTTTCCTCGCAGAAAAACTTTGGACTGAGTATCTTCGTATTCATAAAATCATTTCACATGGTAATTAACTGAAATATTTTTTACTGCTTATTACTTCAGACGTTCAAATATACTAATAAACTAATAAATACGTTGCACCTTGATATTTTCTTTTTAAATTGTTAACGCTAAACTTGCTTCACTTTTCAAATTGTTGTTGATTGGATATTACTTATTTGTTTTCGTTTATTTTAAATTAAATTTTATTGCTATTCCAGTTGCAGTTCCAAAATATGACGCGAATATCTCTCAAATAATTAAACTTTTGTCGAAGTTGTAGATGATTCCTAACCTTGAAGTTTATTGGCGTTTTAAACGTCAAATGCAGATAGAAACAAAACATGTCGAAAAAACAGCTGAAGTTTACTGACATTACTTTAATACTCCGCTCCAAATTTTATCCATATTTCACACATATAAGTAACAAATAACGCTGATTTGAACCGTAACTCTTAATAACATAGTTTTATTCAAACACGGTATAATAAACACACAATATTACAATTTAAATTTACTCGTCAGACGAGCGTCTGTTCACGTTGACATTTTCGTGACAAGTTCCCGTTGGTTTCCATCTTTTTCTAACAAGTAAAGCTAAATACATTTAACAAAAAAACATGTGATTTACTCAACCAATGGGAAAGCAGAATAAAATTAACACAAATTAACCAAATCTTAAAATATTTAAATAACTTTTCGAAAATATCATTTACGTTAAAACTTAAATTATAGCCATATTCCTTATTTAAAAAGGAATGTTTTGAGACCCACACGGCCTATTAATCATTGTTTTATAACAAAATTCATTTTTATTTTAAACATAAATCACCTTAAATCGCTAATATTACAATTAATGATTATCAAAATCATATTACAATACTCTTCACACCTATACTCAAATATTACTCACAGGAAAAATCATTCAATTGAAAGGTCCATTTTCCTCCAAAATTACATGTTAGTTGACAGTTGTCGAACATAATACACAAATCGCATATCTTATTGTTTTCCAGGTCACTCACAGTCAAGTTTGATAAATACCTCTAATACCTTCATACAATTATTACAACTACGAACAAGCAAAACGAAACAGAGAACCGGTGTGGTCCAAGACAACCACCCCGGTCCGTCCCAGGACCAAGAAGTTTCTACGCGGAAAAATTTCTGGAAGCCAATCACAGCATACAACACCCGCGGAAATCTCAAAACCAACATATCAGGATGTTATTTAAAAAATATATAGGTTTGGTATAAAACTTTTTCATGGAGCACCCCGCCAAAGCAAAAATATTTTAAAATGTAGAATTTATCGTTCTGCATAGCTCTGTTTAATAAAATATTTGCTTATTTTCCTAATTTCACCGCAATCGTGCGTTCTCGTATTTTTGGGCCACCCTGTATATAGGTATAAGTAGCATATTAAACTAATGAAACGCCAAAGTTAAAACCATAATTATCAAAACCTTTTAATTTTGCTCCTTCTAATCATAATTCTTACAAGATATGGATGAATTTAAAATATCTGTTAGTTCATAATTTTCCGTCTATACTGACCTTCACTTAAGTCTGCTCTTATTAATCTGACCTAAGATAATTAACTCACCTTTTGCTTCGAACTGAACTTTCACGGAACCAATTTGTCACCATTCTGATAACATCGCAGTCCGCTACATATTTCCTCTCTACGTCCTTTTCTATTTAATTTTTTTGGGGATACTTTTACCCTGGTTTCCTTGACCAGACGGAGTTTTGTTACTCTCTTAACAAATTTCTCCTATCTCGCCTGACTTGGTGTATCATTTACCTTTTGTTATTCTCCCGCACACTCCTAATAAACATTTGCTGGTTTCTATATGTTGAACCCACCCTTGGTTCATGTCTAGCTTCGGTTCTTCTGGTAGGTTTAATTAAAGCTGCAGCAAATATTCCAAACTCATTACTATCTCATTCAAGTTACTTCTTTTTAATTAATCGAACAACCGTGATAGACAGAATGTAATGAATTTACAGCAAAAAGTTCAACGGCCAAGCAAAAACTTCTGTGCAGACGACCAAAAGCAGAGCAACTTCTGGGTTACCAGGAAAAATTAGAATGTATGCATTCACATTCACATTAAATCGGTTCTTGGCTTCTAGAACAAACTGATAATTTATTTAACATGTTCACTCCGATCCAAACTAATTAAACAATAAAAATGTAATGTTTCGTTCAGCTATTTTTGTCGCTAGCGTTTGTAAATAACTCAATCGAAAGTCACAGAACAAATAACTCTGGGCAAGTCAGGAAGCGCCACTCTACAGTAAAACTATCCAGTTCAAGGTACTTCCGTATTTTACTTACGTAAAATAACCGGCATCTTCTGATCTTGACCGTGGCTCTAATGGACAGGTCAAGTTTATTTAGATTTTAAATTAAAATCTCACTACTCGTCCTCATATTTAATTAAGAAGTTTATACATAACGAATATGTTCGTATTTCTACCAAGCCAATTAAACAATCAGAAGTTCTAAGGCATATGAATTAATTATGGTACAAATTGCGATTACATCAAAACCTAGCAAGAAGGTACCAGTTAAAATAGATTTAGGAAAAAGAATAAAAGGATATATGCTGTCTGGTTCCGGAATTAATTCAGTCCTCATTTCTTATGCTCTTAAGCCACTAACGAGCCTTTCCGGATAAAATAATTTCGGTCACAGATGGTAAAATAAGAATATTCACGCTTGGAATACCAAATATCTAACAGATTTGGTAACTAATTCTCAATTGTAGTATGTATTTCTCATTAAAATCTTTAATAGACTACTAAAGTGGAATAGGTACAATTACTCTTTACAATTATTAGCAAAATACTACAACAGAAATATGATAATTAGAAACCTAAAAAAGCAAATATATTAGCAGAAGTATGGAGATTTCAACGTTCGGTAAGAAAATAAACTTCCTCGTGATTTCTAAAACCATTTATTTTAATTTATAAGACTGTATGTATTACTTACAACTTATAGCTTCGCACGAACAATACAAAATCAAGATGTAAATAGAAAGAAGAAAGCATTAAACTGTAAAACAAGATCCAGAGTATCTCGCATTTTCTTGATCTTAGGATAGAATGAATGTATATAATGTGAAGTTTACAAATAGAAAATTACACTATAAAACCACACACTTAACAGTCAACCATAGGTGTAATTGTAATTTTAAAAATTATAGTTGCCGAAAAATAATTAAAAAAGTATGTTAGACTTTTTACCGTATGCTTCGAAGGGCATGTAAAGCCGTTGGTCCCGGTTGTCATACGACAATCATAAACTATGGAGTGAAACTTTTCTTCTCTGTTCGATAGGTTAGGTTAGTCTCCTACCCGGCATGCGTGCAAAGAGGGCTCACATAACCTACTCATTGTAGGTAATTAACAGCCTATTCACCTATACACCGAAGAAGATGATGATACTACTGATTAATTGTGTTGTGTTGTATTTAAAACATCTTAGTTGCTTCAACTACCATAACTATATGTGCATAGCGTATTTAGAAACTGCAAACACCACCAGAATAAATTATTTATGCATGTAAATACGGCTTTGTGGAATGTCATTTATAGTTTGTAAATTGAGGTTAGAATTCATGACACTGCTACCAATAATATTCAGGTAATTTATCGATCAACGCCAATCAACCATTTTAAAACCTTGCACGACTGACAACAATTCCTTTAGCCGAATTTAATATTTAAAAAATATTAACGGTAGTTCAAAATGTACAATTTAAAGAATAATTTAATAATGGCCATTTAGGAGACAAAATAACCGTCATTAGATAATTTGACAATAATGACAAAATAGAAATAAACAACTTACAATTGGTAGTACTACAAGTCAGTTGAGGATTTTCAGCTATCACTATTAACTTCTTTAGAATCTGCAAATTTAATATTTATTATTGTTATGGATTTGTCATTAAACTATCTTAAAACTTACGTTTTCTTTGAATTATATTCCTTATCATTCATCAAAGTCCTACT
>JABXWE010059794.1:0-13727 GCA_014611495.1 Limonius californicus
TAGTATATTAGGTTTATTCGGTTTACTTTAAACTAAAAATCTATGACTAAACGGTGTCCCATTCTTTTGGAAACACTTATTTCCTCACATTTATAAATATTTTCAAAACTAAAAACGAAAATCATATAAAACCCACATACGTTTAAAAGTCACTGAAGCCCGAAAATGTAAAAATATACAGGGTATTCCATTAAAAAATAGAAATATTAAGTGTTGAATTTTATTGAATGTGGTTGTAAATAATTAGAAATATCCTGTATTTAAATTCCAAACAATACGACACTTATCTGAAAATATGTTCGTGTAAACTGCAAAATAATGTTGAAAAATGTTATGCCGTTCTTTAGGCACTAACTGTTAAAGACTGTCATTTTTTCAAAATTTAAGAGAAAGTTAATTATTTCCAAAACCATTAGCGATAGGACCTAAAATCCGATATCGTTGTAAAGATAGAAAATAAGAACTTCAAAAATGTAAGAATATACAGGATGTTCTATTTAAAATAAAGAAGTTTCCCGTCCCACTAAAATAAAACCGCTCTGTATAGTCAGCAATAATTGTAAGTAATCTACAGTAATTAAACAAACAACTTTTGTATTTAAAGTTTTCCTCAAGCTGCTGTAATAAAGACATTACGAAACAAAATCCCACTATTATGTCACCCTCTACATACGAATGCAGCCTTTTAAGTTTTTACAAACGACTATTAAGTGGCGCTATTGCGATGTGTCATTACTATTTTCGAAAAATTTGACATTTATTATTGTGAAAACAGTGGCAGCTTAGAATGGCGTGAAGGTCTTCGTTGGATGATTTTTTATGATTTTAGTAAGGGTCTAACTCAACAATAATGCATAGAATCGCTTCGTTCGTGGTAATGAATCGCCATCAGAAAAGATTATTTAGAATTAGTTTGAAGAATTTCGTCGTGGTCGTGCGTCCGTCAGTGACGAATTTCGTGAAGGTCGGCCAAAATCGGTTGCTATTCCAAAAAACATCGATGCTCTGCGCAACATGATTAAAGATGACTTACAGTGAGATAGAGGCATCCTGGGGCATATCGAAGACTGCAGTACATTCGATTTTGCATGAACAGTTAGCTGTGAAAAAGATCTGTTCCCGATGGATTACGCATAATTTGACCGAAGCTCAAAAAAAGGCACGTGTTAATTAGTGTAACGAGATGCTAAAGAATTCGACCGAGGAACTGCAAAATCCGTATACAACATCGTAACAGCTGACGAAACTTGAATATATTATTTTGAACCGGAAACTAAGCAACAATCCACAGTTTGGGTGTTCCAAGATGAACCGAATCCCACAAAAGTTGTTCGTTCACGATGCCCTTCCAAGAGAATCATCGCTTGTTTCTTTGGTTGTACTGGACATGTCGCAACCATTCCTTTAGAAGACCGAAGAACTTCATCATGACGATGCCAGCTCTCACACAGCACGTCAAACAATTGATTATTTGAATGAGAAAAATATCGAATTAATGTCTCATTCCCCATATTCATTTGATTTATCGCCTAACGACTGCTATGTGTTCCCGAATGTCAAACAAAAAATTCATCACTTCAAGAAGCTGTTGAAGCCTTCAAAAACCATGTTCTTAAGATACCAACTTCAGAGTAAAAAAAAATTTTCGAGAATTGATTTGAACGCACGCAAAAGTGGATGAATCTTAAAGGCAAATATTTTGAAAAGCAATACAACAGTCTGTTCCAAAAAAATTTTTCTTGCCTAGTTTTTGTAAAAAGTGAAAAGGCTACCCTCGTACGTGCATATTTAGCTAACCAAAATTCTATGAAAAGTTATACCTAAGGCCGCATTAAATGATACAAACCTATCAATTGGTGAACTCTGAACTTTTTTTGGTATATGTGGAATAATAGTATTATGCAGGTACACGTATAATCATTAAGTGTTCATAAAAACATTATAAAGAAGAGTTTAAAGTTAATTATGTTCATCAGGAAATAGCAATAAACAATGCCGTTTCAGTACAGTAAAATTACATACTTTTACAGTGACATTGGTAATTTGGTGTTTAAAATGTATCAATTCGAATAGGTTTTATATAATTAAACAAGATAATCAGTGGTAAATTGTAGGCTATCCTAGAAAGAAAAAGCACCAATCTAATGAATACATTAACCAAATACAATAAAATCCCACATGTTATTAGAAATCGAACATAAATTAACAAGAAAATCAATTCACCAAAAATAGTCACCAAAGAATTAATTGTTCTCTTCCAAAACTCTGAAACTAATTACCTAAATTGTTTTTTGAAATTTTCTGTTTAATTAAAACTTCATTGGGAATATCATAATCATTTTGAATAAAAAAAAGTTACTTGTGTTTTCCACAAGAATAAAGAAAAAAATGCTGCTACTTAAACCCCAAAACAAGCGATTAAGACAGTTATGGTACAGTTTATTTAACATTTTTTTCTCGTTATTTATATTAATACACTTTCAGGAAAACAATTAATTCGTTTCAATTAAAAAATAATGGCGTGGTATATCTGTAAGTTTTTAACTTAAGTTGTTTTAAAACCATGGAACCAAAGAAAAGAGTAACAATATCTTGTAATAAATTATTAGTTATATATTGCCTTTTCATCATCATCATTATCCCATGCTGCCTATTTCAATTAATTTCGAATGTAGGCATTTCCCAGTGGTTTGCAACTGCAACAACAGTCTGTTAATATCGTCTGTCCCGGTCATTGAAGGTCTTCCTCTAAATCAGAGATCTCAAACTTTATTTGTCGCATACCACTCAAATATCTACAAGAACAGTCACGAACCGCATAAAATATCAATTAAAATTTTACATTTATAACTATTAACATTCAGCCGAATAGTAGACTAATATTCGGTGTTCGGCCAAATAGAGAAACATTGCCCTATAGGCAGAATACCGAATAGTTGCCTAATATTCGTTGTATTTCTACGTTACACATAATAGATACGATATAATAATATACGAATATTTTGGTAAATGGACCTGTTAGTTGTATTATCATGTTCGTGGTTTTTATTTGTTGGTTAGATATCACGCTTTACATTTTTAAATTTGTTCACACATTTTCCGCGTTCTATGGGTGCTTTGTAGCATTCTAGTGAGCAGCACGGACGGCGATCGTCGTAGCTCACGTACCACCTGGAAGACTTCTGCGTACCGCCAGCTGTATGCGTACCATAGTTTGAGAAGCTCTACTCTAAATCGTCTTCCATTGTATTACCATTTTTGTCGATCTACTATCCGTAAGTCTTGCTAGGTGTATTGCCCACTGCCACTTGCCTTGAAATATCTTCTCTATTATATCCTGTAAGTACCTTCGTTAGTCTTGTGATGCCTTAATGTTATGCCCAGCATCGCCCTGTCCATTGTTTCTCGAGCAATTTAAGTTTAATTTTCTTCCCCAAGACCGGGTTTCAGCAGTATAGGTGAGAACAGGATGTTTTGGTTAAATAGTTTTGTTTTTAATTATATATATTTCGCCAAGAATTATACACAATCTACCTTCATACACATGTTTATTTCATCTTCTTCTGTTTCTTTTTAAATTTATGCTTTGACCCAAAAAGATATAACTTCGTACTTCTTCTGTTATTGCGTTCTATATTAATCTGTTCGTTTTGTCTATTTCTTCGTTGCATATTATTTTCGTTTTCTCTGTAATTATTTTTAGACCAAATTTCTTTGATTTTCTGTATAGATCTGTATCTGGCGAAGGTCATGTAGGTTAGCCGCTATAATATCTAGCATAATGTCGTCAGAAAACCATAGGTGATTTAATTTGTTGCCGTCTATGTTCAGGCCTATATTCTCCTAATGTTTGTTTTGATGGCATCCTCTAAACAGTATCAATGAAATTGTATCTTCCTGCCTCGCACTTTTCTTCTTGTTTATAAAAGTTATACATTTAATATTACTGTGGTGCTGGTGATTTTGTTGAGAAATTCGAGACAAGGGCTGTGATAAAATACCTTTTTAAGAAGGGTTTATCATCGCAGGATATTTATAATGACATGTCCTGAGTATTGGGTGATTCTACCCCGTCATATCAAGTAATTAAGAATTGGGAACGGAATTTCAAATTAGGAAGGAAGTCATGTCAACGCACCAGATGCTAGATCACCAAAAGAACCACCAATAAAATGTTGATTTGGTCCATTATATGATACTGAGTGATCGAAGAATTATGGTCAAATATATTGCTGAGACATATTGCTTTTCCGTTGTAAGCGTTGAGAAAATTTTGCACAGGAACTGGATCTAAAAAAAGTTTGTGCACGATGGATTCCGACATTGTTGCCACTTGATCAGAAGCTGGCCATGTTTCCACTGATGCGAGCAATTTGAGATGAATGGACATGGATTTTGATAGATTATTGGAAAGATTTGTAACTGTAGATGAAAAGTTGGGTTCATCACTTTGATCCAGAGTCAAAACGGTAGAACATGGCGTGGCGGCATCGTGGCTCCCCGCCCACAAGTGCGTTCCGTTCATCGGCCAGAAAGATAATGGCAACAGTGTTTTAGGATTCTGAGAGCGTTCTTCTTGTTGATTATTTACCAAGTGGTCATACAATAACGCGAGACTATTACGCAAAACTCATGCCCAAAGATCCCGAGACTATAAAGTAAAAAGTCGTGGAAAATTGAAATGCGGCGTTCTATTCCACTAAGACAATGCTCCCGTTCACAAGAGCTGTTTTTCTATAGCTACTATCCACAATACTGGATTTTAAATTTTAGAACAACCCCATATTCGCCAGATCTGGCCCCCAGGTACTTTTATGTGTTCCCCAAATTAAAAGAATATCTTCGGGGGACTCATTTTCGAGGTTGAAGAGGTGATGGCTGCTGCCAATGCGTGGTTTGCAATACAAGGCAAAGAGTTTTTTTTTCTAAAGGCTTTCAAGCTCTGCATCATCGGTATACTAAGTGGTTAACCTTTTAGGGTATTATATTGAGGAATAGAGTCGTTTTAAATGTGTAAGACGTTTGCTTCTATATCAGGGACAATAAATTATTAACTAACCTCGTACTTTATATTAAGTTTGTAAATCTAAAATCAATTTTGTAATGATATTAGAGTGGCAAAGTATACTGATACATTGGATTCTTTATTTTATTCTCTTAAGATTTCTCGTTACTGGAACTTTTTCGGAACCCGGCTTGTTCTCGAGGCTGATACTGGTCTAATCTGTTAATATGTATCTTGGCAATACTCTCTATATTTGTGAAAAGAGGCTTATAGATCTCAAAATTCTCCAGTTAATTTTATCCCCCCATCTTGCGTAGGATATTTTTTCTTCGTGTAAATATTCATTTATTAATATTTTTAGTTGTTTTAACAGAAACTTCCTCCTTGTTTTGACATTTCCGGTATTATGCTATCCTCTCCTACTGAATGGGTTTTAAAACATTTTTGATTTCGTTTCTCATTGCTTTTTAGTAAAATTAATCTCAAGGAATCGATACATAATTAGGAATCGGGGTTAATATATTGCCATGATATTTATGTTATATTAATCTAATTATTATTAAATTTATGTTAAATGTCTTTATAATTCCTTAAACTAAACAAAGAATGCCATCGGAAGGTCTTGTAGATATGTAAAATGGATTTTTATTATGTTAATTTCCATATGTTCACCTGAAATGTAGTTTAGGTAGATTATTTATGTCCTAATTAATAATAATTAATGAAATATTATAGTTAAAAAAGTCTTTATAAACCTGTTTTTGATAAAAAGTGTTTCCGATACTTTTTACGATGCTTCAATTTAGGAATTCTATTACGCCATGTATGATTTGGTTGTGTTTGACGATTTGTAATCCTGTGGGGTGATTTGTTACTCGTTGTGGTTGATGATGTAGATCTCTTTGAACTGTAACGGAGCCCTATAATTCAATAATAGTAATTAATTTATGTAAATAATTTAAATGTATATAATTTTACTACAACATGTTTTGTATAAGCCAAATTAGTTGAAGATTGTACCTAGGAAGGTTTTTGTTAGGTTTGTTTGATAATTTGTGTTATTTGTGTGGATATATTCGTATTTGATTAAATTTTGAATTTTTAGGTTATGAGGTAGTATTTAGTTATTTACTTCGAATAGATTGGATTTATAGGATGTTTATGTGTTGCTTAACTTGTATTGTAATCGTAGAATTGTGTTAAATGTGTTTTTATTAGATATATGAATAATTTTAGTTTAATTAACAATAATTTGAAAAATGTAAAATTTGTGTAATTTTGAATATTGGCTTGTGGGATGTCTATTTATAGATATTTATTCAGGGATTCTAAATCTGGAATTAGTTTTTTGATAGGTTTAGGCATAAGCTTTCTATCCATAATTTTAAATTTATTTATAAACGCTTCACTAGTTTTTGTTTTGAAAATTCCGTTCTTCATTTTATTATGTTACCTGGATACGATTCGATTTTGTCAGAATTTCAGAGGTATCTGGCAGAAAATAATTGCTTCAGTACCTAAATGGCCATCGAAATGAATGCACGCATTTTTAATCAGCGCCCAAATTAAATTGTAATGCAAAGTTAATGTGATAACTCAAACTTCAAAAGTGAGGTTAAGTTACTTTGTTTACATAATGTCAAAAAGTTAATTGTACAACGTAAACAGAAGTTATGTGATTATAATTAAAGTGTTTTCTAATAATAAAGAGGTTACCTTATTTAAAGTAATCAAAGTGTGTTTTCTTTGGAATATATAACTGAAAAGAAATGAGCATAAAAATAAAATTTCTTTTATTCATTCATTTAATACAATAATAATTACGTATAAAAAAGAACTTACCTTAATTAAATTGGAACATATGAGTGTAATTAATACTGTGCTTCTGAGATTTATTCCACTAAACTTTAAATTTGCGTACTGGAAGCTGACATTGTGAAGTTCAACGAGTCCGGCTGATACAATGGAACTCTTCAACGTAGGAAATAAGAATGTACAGATCAGCAGTTTTCGGAGAATTGGTGCCTAAATTGCCGCAAACGGGACTGGATTTTCAAGATAAGTTCAAAAGTTATTTATGTACTGATGATATTTTATATGTTATATTTGACTCATATAAACCTATCTAAATTAGGGAAGCCACGTTTTCACCTTAGCCTGAGAAATTAGAGTCAATTTATATGCTATTGTATGTCAATTTAGATTTATTAATTTTGAAAGAATTCAAAATTTGGCGCCCAACGAAGTTATATAATAATAATTATTATTTATAAGTAAAATTCATAGCATATATTTATGGTCGCTGCCAACGTGGGGCGATTTCAACAATTATAATTTATTATTAATTTAAATTAAGAAAAATACATAGCAATATATATATTATACATATTACTTCTTCAAAACTGTAAACTCGTTTTATAATCAACAACAACACAAGAGAGATAAAAAACGTTTGTAATTGTCTGTTTAAGGTGTACTATAGTAATAATCAGTACACTAGATAGCGTACTATAAAAAAATATGTCCAGTATCGAAATGATAGTTGTTCTCAACTTACTTATTTCATGATAAATATGTCAATTTGTGATAAATAATGTACATATTTACCTAACATTTCTTCAATCAAGAAACTCGTTATCAATCATCCAAGGTCAGCAAACACTAAAGAAAAAGTATTTTCTACGATTGTAATCTATACAATTATGTTAGTATTGTGGATAGAATCGAATCACCTTACTGAATGACATTGACCCAAATGTGATTTTGATATGTGGAGGAGAACTTTGGAAAGAGCTTTTGCACAATATCGTGCATCAAGTTGTGGAAGGTCTCCGACTCTGGGCTAAAGTTTGATAGAACTACATACATTTGAAGGTGTATTATTATTTAACAATATTTAACTTGTTTTTACAAGTCGTTGTGGTTTTAAATTTAAAAATAAAGACTAAATAAAGGCTACGATATTTAAATGTGCAACTAATATGTAATAAAGCATGCAGTTTTTATTTTGACGAAATGTTGTCTGAAAGGTAATTACTCCAATTTCAAAGTTTACTTTGACTTGTTTACCTTTATAATTTCCTTTTCATAATTTATTGTAACTCGGCGGCTTTTCCCTTTGTTTATATAGACCAACTATTAGCCTTGATTCTTGTCATAATTGACCCATTGAACTGTTTTTCTTTTGTACGTTGTTATATTATTCTACACTACATACGTTATCAGTCGTCCTTAACTCCATCTACAGTACAGTCTATCAATTTAAAATATCCAACTAAAAAGATCAGAGACTGGTTTACATAACAACACCTAAGAGTCTACTGTCACTTTTAACGCATTTCTATAAGTGTTTTTCAACAAATTTGGCATATTGAGTGTTACTTTAATTTTTCACTGGTTAATTAACAAGCAGATTGAGTTAAGTTCTGCATATAAAGTTTCAACTATATTTTCTTGATCGAACAGAGAAGCGTTCGTGTCCCATTTTCAAGAACATTTTAAAGAATCGATAAGACCACTAACGGTTAAAAGTTATATATAATATTCTTGTAAATTTCTTTCTCTACCTATCTACAACAAGATATTTCTTTCTCTACCTACCTACGACAAGAAATACTACAATAGCGACGACATTGAGGTGTTCGTCCCCTGTCATCGACTGATGAATAATGAATAACTTCCAGCACAAATCAATAATTATTGTATTATAGAAAAAGGTCGTTATACTCACCCCGCCGCACATTTGGGCAGCGTAATGTAGAGGGTAACCACCGTGCACGTCGGGTGTTGACACTGGAGCCCCCGCTGCCAAAACAGCTCGCAACGCCACTGTCTCACCGCAAACTGCAATTCACAAAAGTAGGTTACTGCGATTTGAATAACTCTCCGAAGTATGCGTGATAAAAGTTATCCAGTTAACAGGTTTTCAATTTCATAGTGAAACATCGCGAAGTTGCTAGTTTTAATATCTGAAACGGAAATGATACCGAGTTTCGCTATTTGTTTTGCTAGAATTTCATATACCTACGTAATAATGGCTAAAGCATTCAGAAATATACATTAATTTACGATTTCGATATAAAGAAAAAAGATTTTCTAAATGTATAACTACGTGCATACATCTACTGTAATAGTTTTGTACGAGGCTTGTTCAACTGAACCCCACCTTTCATCAACTTATGTTTTTTAAGCAACACATTCATAAGTTTCTGGCGTGCAACCGTTGCAAATTCATACGCGAATGCAGGCAGTGTATGGAAATGCATGTATTGAGTATCCAACTGTGAAGGAGTAGTGCCGAAAATTTAAGAATGGAAAAGAGGAGACTATGGATGAGCCGCGACCAGGTGCATGGTGAACTGCATTACCGGAAAACATAATGGCATGTGTGGAAGGCCTTATTAGAGAAAATCGTCCAATTTCAATTGAAGAAATTTCAGAAATTGCTTGTGCGAGCGTAAGAAATGGAAGGTTTTAGAGCATCCACCCTGTAGCCCGGATCTATCGCCTTGCGATATCCATATTTTTGGCCTGTTGAAAAAGGTGGGCATTTTGAGTCTGATGCAGAAGTACAGATAGCTGGGGAAGACTTCTTCAATCAGCAGCCACAAGAATTCTATGAGCAGGATATACGTCGGTTAGTAAAACAGTGGGATAGGTGCCTTAACTGTGACGATAATTATTTGTAATTAAATTGTTGAATACATTTTTTTATAAAGCAAAGATAAAAATGAATGTTACTTTTACGAATCACGTACGAATTCCACTTTTCTTGGTAGTAAGTTTATGGCTTCTGGGCCTTTTGTCTGTCGATACAGTTACCTACAACTTTTGTCGCTGTTAATATATACAGATAATCATGTCTATTTATGGAACTGTTACATTAGAATTGTTATATTTAGATTAAACAATTTATGAACGAAATCTGAACTTATTTAAATTATTGGTAGATATCGTTCTTGATGTATATCCTTTATATGATGCCAGTCGTCATTAGCGTCTCCAGTACTAAATATTCTACTCTTAGATACAGGTATTTCTGGGTATTATATTTAAAATGTTGCTGATATCGTTGAAACTCGAAAATATGCCACGGTATTTCTTCGAATTCCATGCGAGTTTGGTTCTTTTTCCCATCTTAATTGTTAAAAAGTGCTCCACCAAAGTAAGTTTTTATCCTCAAGTACACGTATGCATCAAAAACTTATAGTTAGATATCTTTAAACTAAATCCGAGTCACATCTTCTAGGTTTTCCATAATAATTGTTTGTCGGGTAGGACAATAACCAATAAAATAACATGTCCTCCCAATGCTTACAAGTATATGGTTCTAAGAATAATAAAAAGAAAACCATAGTTAAAAATGTAAAAAATTAATGGCAAGTTTGATGTTGGGAGTATTCTAATGAACACCGAATGGGTGAACAAGCAATAACTCTAGAGTTAATAAGAAGATATATCGCAAGTGAGGTACAGTCGTCGGATTACCCTTTCAATGTGATGTCATAATTTGTTGTCCTTGTTTGACTTTAGTAAACTAGAAGAAACAAAAAATTGAATGAAGAGGTAGTATCATTATTATGTTTTACGTTAGTTCTGTCAATATTGATCTGTTCTGTTACGTGTTTTCTGTGTTTATTACCTACATCGTGAATATCTTGTTTTTGTTGTTTGTTTAAATTTCGTGTTTAATATCTATAAAGTTTCGTTCTAAAATGCCGAGATATAACGAACAGTCCTAACAGTTGAGTTTGAATGTTTTGCAATTTTTGAAGAGATCGAAAAATTACAAGGAGGGTTAAGGATTAATTTCACCTACAAATGCCAAATTCCTTGGCTTTGAGAGTGTCATACGGTACATTTATAACCTGAAAAAGAATGTTATCAAAATAGATAATGTTTATGAACAAAATGTCGCTGAAAATAACAGCGGTAGCAACGCTACATTGAAGAACTCCATAAGATATTACTTCGGCATTATTCAAATGGTGTTAAGAAATAGTTTCAAATGGAAAAGTCAAGCAATAAGTTTAATCTAATGGAATACCTTGATCTTAACTTAAGAGGACCGTATTTCTTAGCGAATATGTGAAAAACCAGAAACTAGTGACATTGCTGTACCCAGTATTTCGTGATGAAACTTGGATTTTCAGCAAAGAATCGCACAGAAATAGTTGGCAAGACGGCATTTTGGCAACAGCATCGTAAAAATCTGGAGACAGATACAGATACATAGTTCTTCATGCAGGTGGTAGCGAGGATTTGTAAAAGACACATCATTAATTTTCAAATGTGGAACAAGTAAAGGTGATTATCATGACAACATGAACATGGAGAATTTTGAACAATGGTTTAAAACTCAATTGATACCAAATCTTACAAAACCTTCATAATAATTATGGACAACGCTAGCTGTTACAACACCGTTGAAGAGGAAATACCTACAAAATCCTAGTCTAAGAGAAAATTAATTTCTTGGTTAATAAGCAAAATATAGACTATCCCGCAAAAAGCAATGAAAGACGAAATTTGAAATATTGTAGTTCTTCGACGAACGGCAAAAACCTATCACCTATGTATGTATGTCAAGCAATTTCGTCATAAAATATTACGGCTTCCGTCGTATCATTTCCAGTACAAAACAATTAAAATGATATTGTCAGGCTGTAAACGAAAATATGATAAAAAAATTGGTGAAACCAGGTCGTCGCTGGAAGATGTTATAACAACTTGGAGCAGAGTCCTTGCAGGAGTAGGAAAAGAGAATTGGGATGCATATGTTAATAAAGTAGAAAAAGTTATTGATTTGACATGCATTGTTATATTTTTGATATTCAATTCTTCATTATTATCATTGAAGGCTCCGAAAGTTCTGATGAAGAATGAAGAATTTGAAGATGGAATTTATTGAGTTATTAATAGAAAATTCTTTCAGTGCACTTGCCTTACTTTGGAATGTAATAATCATATGATTATCATTGTTATTGCTTATTGTTAAAAACAAAATAGAAATTCGAAAGCAAATATTTACTAAATAGCACTTACATATTGACTAGATACATTGTCCTCCAAATATTATTTTAGTAAATGTTTATTTGTTATATGCTGTTGCTATACCTGTCAGAAATACGTATACAGAAATGAAAACATCTTTGCTTAGTGTTTTAATGTATTGATGATCAATTTTCGAGAACTGTTTATTTATTTATTATGAGGAATGTTATGCTGAATTGCAATTCTGGACAAGTTCAGCCTCATGGCTTCTCTGTAGCAATTAGACACCTAGAAACAGTGATGTCACACGTTTACAGATGTAATAAAAAACATATGTAAATATCAGCAACTATGGCGTCTCTTTAAAAGGGTAATCGGACGACTATACCTTATTAAGTCCGTTGTCAATAAATGGAGGGAAAGCTAACCGATTAGAGACCAAAAAAGGAAAACATATTGCTGCATACCTAGAACTAGAGTTGAGCATGCTGTGGTTGTCACAGTGAACAAATCCTTGACTTCATAACAGGGTGTGATACCATAGAAACTACAGGAAGCTATTGCAGCATCATCGTTCGCATTGATTGAGGCTTTTATCACGTAGCAGCCAACATACTCCACTTTAATACATTTGATATGCTTATTACATTTCTCGGTGCTTCGGCATAGTCTGTGTTACTGTATCTTATACAACCGCTCGGGTTTAAGATAGCCAATCCACAGTTTCATTCAAGATGCGGACGATGTGGTTATATTACGACAAATCTTCAAACAGTTTACTAGCAACTGATAGTTACGGTCACTTTCATGATTTTGTTTGGACGTTGATCACATAACACGGTATAGTGAAGACTCAAAGTTCGGGGAAGTCCTGAATATATGATGAAAAACAACGAACGACTCGCGAAATCGGCAATTATATACGATGATTTTCTGCCGAAAATACATCAGCCACGCTATTTTTCTAACAGTTTTGCTAGATTTTGGAACGTAACCCTCGATTATGCATTGGTTCTTAGTACCGCATAACAGGATTTCGCACTCCACGACATTTTCTACGAACTCAACTACCGTGTTATGCTATGAATACCTGTATTTAAGGATAAAATATTTGGCACTGGAGACGCTAATGACAAATTGCATCCTAAAAAGGATGTATGGTATCTACTAATAATTCAAATATGTTAACATTTCTTCTAAAAATCAAATGTTTAATCTTAATATAATAGATCTAATGTAACAGCCCCATAAGTGGACATGCTTATCTGTATTTATTAACAGCGACAAAAAAGTTTTGCTAACAAAAGGACACCTTATCTTACAATAAGAACGAAAATGATGAAATGCCTGGGAGCTATTATTACTTCCTGAAGGAAACGGAGGCTATTAACTTTTCCTGCGACTATATTTGAACCATTGGGGTCAGTCTAAATCGATGGGGTTCGTGACGTAATTGGTCATTGCGGTCAAGCTTACCAAGGTTAGGTCAATCGATTGTCTGTCTTGTCTACAGATGGGTGATAATGCCGACATGGATGACACCGTGAGGTGTTCCTTAAATTAATGACAGTTGAATGTCAAGGGCCGTGCAAGTAATTTTGTAGCGTTTCGTATCTCTAATTTCAGGAAAAGTTCTTTTTATACTGTAAGTATTGTTTCAATTAATTAGAAAGGGAGTAGACGGTAATTAGTTTCGATGATTCTTTATCAATATTTCAGTCAATTAGAG
>JABXWE010059796.1:0-13448 GCA_014611495.1 Limonius californicus
GCATTTTTGAATTAATAAGTATATATTATGATTCATAATTTCAACACATTTTTATTTTCTTTATTATTTTGGTACGTATTTCGACTGTTTAAAAAAGCATCTTGATAACGTCAAAATATTTAAGTAATTGAATAAAAATTGCTACTATTATTACTACGTTATATTTACTAATTAATTAATGTGAATAATCTGTGCGTTGCCTATTAAAAGAAGAATTTTTCAGATTCTAAGTAAATTCTATTAAAATAAATTAGAGTAAGTGGTATTTTCAGAATAAAACAGTATAAGGACAAGATTTGCTTCTTCTAAGTAAAAATAAGTAAATATTTAGTTTTAGTTATTTTAAATTTTCATTGGTTGTAAACAGGAAGATAATCATGTATATGCAGCGTTATTCACATAATGATAAAGATAATGAGCCTACATATATGATTTCATGCAATCCATTTTACATGTCATAGTTCAACTTAATCATAATATCAACTTTTTATACATTAAAATCATAGCCATTTGCTTCTGTTTAAGTGATAAATGTCACTTAAAATATTGCTAGTTGTTGATGATTAAATGATAAACGAATTAAAATGTAAGCAACGGTGAGAGACTAGATACGCTGCGCTGCGCTGCGCGAGTGTATGGTGTACGTAAAACTAAAAGCATATCTACTCTCTCGTCTTTATACATTTTAATTCGTACATTTCATCATAAATAATATTTTAAGAGACGTTTGTCAGTTACAGTAGCGCTCAAAAAGGTTTCACACCTACAAAATAATGAAGTATTGCCATTGAAAAGTTATTTCAATAATACTTCTATAAGGAATTGATTGCGCATAGCTAAACGGATAAATAAAACGTTATTGTGTTTCTCATATGCTTCATTTCTGTCGGCGTCGGTGGACAAGTACTTAGCACACTTGCCTATAGATTCAAGAGAAGCAGGTTTAATCCTGGCTGAGGTCGGTGAAATTTTTTCTAGCGGGGAAAGCCTTCTCACGGATAAAAAGTAAAGCCGTAGGTTCCGTGACACTACGATTGTGTAACGTTGGGGTTGGAACTACCACAGACAGGCAACGATCATAGTTAGGGTGTACAATGAGCAAAATATGACCTAAGTGCTTATTAGAGATGTTTGGAAAGCCGCGTACTAAATCTCGCTTAATCAAAATGCAATACAATACGAAATGCATCATCCTTAAAACCAACCACCACTCATTACAATTAGGTTTCAATTGACCACATAATGAAGAAGATATGGTCAAAATATTGTAAAATACTACGGTGTGATATCTTTTTTAGCGCTACTGTATATAGAACTAAGGCGCATATGATTCCTAATATACAAACATTTCATATTATACTTCAGGTGAACTATGACTTGTAAAATGGTTTGCATAAAAGCATATATGTAGGCTCATCATCCTATATAAAGAAATAAAAATGTTTAAAAAAATGTTTTCGGTCAGTTCAAGGAAGTAATGTTTTTGTTATATAAGAACTTTTTTCCATAAAAATGTATTATGATATAAAAAAAATTGTGGTGTAAATAAATTATTCTATAAAGTATCAAAATATAAAAGAGAGTTGGGTACGGTGACAAAAACCATTTCTATGAACGGAATAATTATTTTTTGAACGAATACTTCCACAGGTGGTACGCTAATTCGTCTATAGACTTGCTATGCAATAAAAATATTAGATACGTCATCATGACTTGTAGGAAATACCTACTAACTTAAGCTTACTATTACATACCGTTATAATTTTGTGCATACCGTTATAGTCAAATTTAAGAAGAGGGTTTTTATTTAAGGGATTCGTTTTTATTTGCCAAATAGGATGCGTTAAAATACGCCTGGTGTGTGGAATTTAACATTTCCGTTACTCTTTGTGGCCATGTACGAATCAGCGTCTCCTAGTGTGCACCAGTGGAATATATTCGTTCCCACAAATAATATTTCTCTGTTTATAAAGATTTTGTTCAACAGTCCATAAACCTGTTCTTTTTTGAAAATTTTTGAACTTGAAGAAATTGTTAGAATTTCACGTTGTATTTACAAAAATTATATCTTTAAGTAAACCCAACGAAAATTTTTCTGCAGTATACTAATTTTTTCGCTTAACATATACCTGTTAATTTTAATATCAGGTTGTAAAATATTTTTTTCAGATTTAATATTACTTTATAAAATGGACCAAACATTTTTGTGGATCCTGAAATAATTTAAAAAGATTTCTTTGTATAATAAAAAATAATTTTTTTCGAATGTTAAAAAATTGTCAAAGAATACTTCACAAATGTTTGCTTTAACTTTGTACATAATCTAGAAGTTTCAACACAGTTTGCTTTTTACAGGTGCAGTAAATAACGCGTTAGTTGTAGTTATGCGAAGCTGCATTTAATGTATTGTAATTTATGCACATAATATTGTTGGACTTGTTCTGCATTTTTTTCCATTTTTACCATTTCACTTACGTGTGGATGTGTGCATATGACATTTTTCCGTGTAACCTGGTTAATCGTTCGTAATATTACGACAAAATTTACTTAACTTTGAACATTTTTGTTTGCACTATTATGCAAACTAATAAATTTTGCCATAATGTGGTTTTCGCATTACTATGTAACGATATGTATGTAAATACACCAACACTATTGTGAATATGAGCTTACGCTGCTAATGATGTAAATGACTGGCTTAGCACTATTAGCTGTTGGTGTAGCGAGCACATTCTGTGGATGCATAATCGGTGATGTGTGCATAGGGGAAGTTATGTTTACGTTATTACCTATTAAATCCATGCACCTCAGTGTCAACTGCCTTTAGTAGTCTGTGGACAAAACAAATCAAAAATGAAGTATTCTTAAAAATTGCCTGAAGTTCTACATTTAGAAAAACGTGTGTGAATAATGTCTAAACTCGGAGAAAACGTAAATCATTTTACTTCGTAGCTTTAACATACGGAGAAGAAATAACTATTAATTTTTTAGGATTAGGGTTGTTGATGATTAAAGCAAATAGTGACATAACGTCAATATGAATTGTTCACCATCACTGCTGTTCTCAGCAGTGGATTTTGCAGCAAAATCGATAGTGATTTCATTGTAAAGTACATTACACGTGTTACACGGTTACATCCAGTTGCAACAACAACTACTACTATTTTTATAAAAACTGGCAATAGCTGTTCCAAATATTTAATTTAAATTGTTGCAAACAATAAAGGGTTCAACGACGGTAACGATGTAACTATTTTATAAACGCTGTAGCAAAGCAGTTCCTACTGATCTTGTTCATATTAATCATTAAACCTTGTTAGTGAGATATTTAGAAAAACTGAATTAGTGATTAGGTGGATATGTTATTTGGGCATTTTTCGTTAAACAATAGATCTGCAATAGGCTGTTAACCCATGTTTAGACGCTGTTCCAATCGAATTCATCTATCTCATATTCAAATAAAATAGTAAGGTGAAGACTGAACAAGAAACTCCAGCAACCCTTAAATCAAAATTAAGTGGAAACCTACAACCGAAAACGTTCATAGTCAGGAAAGTCTTATGCGTTCTGCTGTTCGATACTCTGCTGAATTTAACACACCTATTACAATGTGATTCCACATTTTGTATAAGGATTTGGACAATCATCCTTGTGGTGAATAAATTAAATTAGCAAAATATTGATCCACGGGCAAATTTGTGTATGCCATTTATTGCATGATTAGATTAACAACATGTGGCTCCAAATATTGTATTCATAATAAACAAAACTAGCTAATTTCGATCTTAAATTTCCAACAAGGAAAACTGTTGGTCATGGCAATACATGTAAAATTCAGCAAACACCGCTTCATAATTTCAAGGTTACCATATCATGCGTAACGCCATTGATTCTTCTTTCCTTGAAGATAGGAAGGACAACTGGGACATTAAATTGCTACCAGAAAATGGCTAGTAGTTTTTTTATTGTATAATTGTAGATTGCGGTGTTTTCAGCCAATTATCGATTTCAGCAGAATGGATGAACTGTGCGGACTGCTGAGACAGCATAAACGTGTAACATGAAATGGCAGTTTCGGTTAATTTTCAAGTATGGTGATATCTTTGAGGCCAACCAGATTGCCTGTGCGAACGGGTGTGTGAATTTTTCATAGGAATTCCTTAAAAATAAACTTATAAAGCATCGTTTAAATATTGATGAGTTGACATGATACTTTCTAGTGGCATTCTCAGTAACATTAACAATTGCACATGCTAAATTTGTATTTGTCATTAAATGAATGCTTACATATGCAAGATCGACTCTGGAAGGATGTAACATTTTATAACTAAAATATTGATATTAACATACAGGGTGTAACATGAAGCAATGTCACCCGTTCAGGCGTATATTCTACGTCCAAAAATAAGAAAAAAATCTATTTAAACATTTGTTCGGAAATGCTCCCCAATAAAGTTACGGACAAATAAAATTTAATAATAAAACGACATTTTTTCGAACAGCATTAATTCAATACTAGCAATTGGGATTCCTTTGAAATGAATTATTAAACGTAAATGTAGCTTTATCAATTTACGAAAGAAGAGTACGGATCATATATTTGGTCAGATGAAAATCCCCATGCTGTTAAAGTGAATTCTCAGTAGCAAAGATTTTTGATTAACTTCTGGTGTGGCGTTATTAGCGATTTCTTAACTGGTCTCCTTAGTCTCCCTTCGTAATTGAATGGGCAAACTTTTGTTAATTTTATGAAGAAAACGCTACCAAACTTATTAGAAAATGTGCCTTTCATGCGACGATATTGTATGTGGTTCATGCATGAAGGTGCTTCCGTCTACCTCAGTCCTCATGCAAGAAATTACCTAGATAATGCTTTTCCATTATAATGGATAGGTCGATGTGGACCTATTACTTGCCAGCAAGGTCTCCCGATTTCAGTCCTTTAGATTTTTTCTGAACTGAATTGCGACGTGGGACCATTCGAGATACTGCTGGAATATTCGAACTCGTGCAAATGCTTGTATGAGAGATATCGAAAGCAACTTTCAGCAACTACTAAGATTATTAGTTACTGAGTATTAATGTATAACAGTAAAAAATATAATTACATTATTTACATTATTACAGCATTGGCGAAATTTCTTTGTCCATGACTGTGTTGGGGAGCATTTCCGAACAAATGTTTATATATGTTTTTTTCTTATTTTGGGTCGTAGAATATACGCCTAAAAAGATGACATCACTTCATGTTACACCTTGTATAGTTAATATATTGCAACTTATATTTTAGTTACAGTATATAAACAAGTTTCACATCGTTACGGCAAACCCCGTGCAACTATTTCATTAAGATGAATAATTTTGCTACGGAAACCTGTCTTGTTAGATCGTCTTCCATTATGCAAATAAGTTACACTGCAGTAAAACTATTTATTGATGCCATATCACAAATAATTTATCTGGATGTCTGTCAATGTTACGAAATCTATTTTGTAGTAATTCAAACAATATTGGAAATTCCATCAACCAATTTATTTTCTAATAAAAATTGCAAATATAGTAGTTTAATTGGTAATAGGTTTATCTCCACTTTTTTGAACTCAAATGTTCATAGCTCTGGATTACCGTTCAAGCAACACGATACAGTCATCGTTCGCATTTAAGCTAAACTATGACGGTAGGAAGTAACTTGAAATATTATAGAAGGGTTAACTAAAGGATGATAAAACATTTATCAAGAAAATCTCCTCACACCGTAAACGTTTTCAGTGTGAGTATTAAACCAACATTATATAGCTCCAAACGAAGACTGAAACATAATATGAATAACTAAATTAACTGTTAGAAGATAGCGTTTAGAAAATTAATTATTGTATAGTTAAAGAAAGTAGGAAGTAGTCTAAATATTTCTCCATTCTGCAATAAATTCTTGGAGAAGGATTAACTAACGAAAGTTTAAACGTTTGTCAAGAAAATCCCAACACACCGTAAAGATTTTGAATTTAGTAACAAACCAACAAAATATGACGACAAACGAAGGCTGAGACATAATATAGACATGAATAATCACATTAAAGGTTAGAAAATAGCGTGTTTTCCTAGAATACAGCTATATTATGTATACAATTTGTGAGCGGTGACAAGCACTAAATTACTTTAAAAGGCAGACTGGCATTCTGGTGCTTTGCACGTGAAATTGCCACGGCAGGTGTTGACTGATTGTTCTTATGTTGTCGCAGTGGGACAGCCGTGGGAGAACTCCCTGCGTGAGTACCACGAACACTTTTCATTTCTTCCTTTTTCTCTCCTTCACTTAGCATGAGCTTTTTACGCCTTAATCTTCACCATTTACATTGTGCACTATCACCTTGATGTTTCGTGTCTCATTTGTACATACATGCATTATATACGTTTTCAGTGTGGCTTTATGCAACTAACTGTTATTTGTTTTTCGATAATTTTATATGTTGAGAGAATGC
Source organism: Limonius californicus (assembly GCA_014611495.1). Taxonomy (NCBI): domain Eukaryota; kingdom Metazoa; phylum Arthropoda; class Insecta; order Coleoptera; family Elateridae; genus Limonius; species Limonius californicus. The sequence goes on from JABXWE010059796.1 coordinate 6,480, forward strand.
TATTTTCTATTTAAAAATATAAAATATATTTATATAAACTAAAAATCCGAAAATCTTTACACTTACTATATAAGCTTGATTTTCTAATGCCGTACGAACATCATTAGATGTGGAATATTTTAACAACTGGCCTTATAGAAGGCGATAATTCTTCATCGTCCAGTTGATGACTCGTGGGGAGAGGCTGCGATTGGATCACTCCACTGGAAAGTATTAAGACCACTACCAACGTTACTCAGGTGTTGGATGTGTTGCTTCTGTTCAAAGAATTCCCTTTAAATCCTAATGGGCTAAGGCATTATTATAAAAACTTGAGGTGTCCTAGTATATCCCATTTGGGGATGGAGTGGTAAGGAACCCACGTTAAACTATCGGTCCTAGTTGGTGCCACTGGCAAAGATCAGCAATGTCTTTGATGGAATGCGGCGCTTGGAGAAGGCACGATAACCAATTTTCGCAGATTAAATAAATTAATATTTTTGTTCTAAATTCAACGCAAGCTAAATTACCGCCATTGTGTATTAATTATATCTTTGTAGTGTACGCCGGAAAGATAAAGAAAGTGAGAAACTAGTAAATGCTAGTCGACCGATGTGAATGTGTCGAACTGTAATCTCCTGAGGACCAACATTTTTTGTTGTTGTAAGGCGTAATGTAATTATTTAATTAACTATTTGGGCAGGAAGTTACAGATTTCGCTGCTGATTAATGGAAGAGAAGTAGATTTGATATACTTGTACAAATTGATGCTTATAAAATAACAGCTTTTAACAATTTTAAATTATTTTTGTATATAAATAAATCTCAAAATAGGATATGGTGACTACATAACGATCATTTTATACACAGAACTTTCCTATATGCACTTAAAAATAATCTTAATTTCATAGTAAGTGCGACGTTCTCGTGTCTTTAGATTTATTTCGCTTATTCATTTCTGAAATAAGAATTCTAATGGTATTTAAAAATATAATGTTTCGCACTTTGACACGGATATAAATAATTTTGATTTCACCGTTAAATCTCCAACGATGTATTGTGAATTTAAATTTAAACGTCGTTTTGACCAGTAAACTTTTCTACGAACTAATAAAGTATAAATGAAATCGTGTTTAAGGGCAATCGAAGCTCTAAATTTATAGGAATTTGAAGAATTACTACGAATATAACTGCAGGAACATGAAATGATATCACTAAAATATTCAGTAAAATGTTACATAAATTTGGTATACATATCGAACGAGTTATTATTATTAGTATTATAATCTAGTTATCATTCAGTAAATTATTACAAATAGCTGCTGCTGTGATGTACAGTGCGGTCGTAAAATGTCCTCCCCCCTACTAACTTTTGAACGACTTAACATTTCTTCGCAAAATTTTGTGTGTTTTAATGGATTACTGGGAGGCTAAATACTACTTTCTAGTACATATTTCAATTTTATAACATTGAAATATTTTAAATGGCAATGGGGTCGAGTGACACCTCATTTGAAAAGTCTCTTTGAGTAGAGTATAATTCTATATTTTCGGAAAATTTTATAGATTCAAAAACAAATGACAGACTTCCATATTATCTACTTCTGTTATGAAGCAAAACGCTGAAAAAATGTAGGAGGCGAAAGAACAGAAGCAAAATAATTGAAATAATTAATTTTTCTGTTCTGTCACTTTAATTCGGTTATTGCGTTTGCTCACGTTTGAGTGTTAAAACCGGTGATACCAACAATAATTATGGCAAATGTTCGAATTTTGCAGGAAAAAACTGAAGCAATTTTTATTTTTGCTGAAGCTAATCGAAACTTTCACGAATCCGAAAGAATATTTAATGAACGTTTTCCCAACCGTCCTATTTCGAGGACGTATTTAAGAGAACTTGTGCAAATATTTATTAATATTGAAAGTGAGCAAAACAGGAACAACCCTGGACGACCCGCAATTTCAGAAGACAAACAAATTCAGTCGGTGAAATGGTAGTACATTCTCAGCAATCAACTTCACGTGTAGCTGCGATATGTGATGTATCGGCGACCACTGTTAAAAAGTTTTTAAAACGGCATAAGTTCCATCCATACAAAATGAAGATTTTACACCAGTTGATTGAAGATGATCCGGATACACGCATTGAATTTTGTGAGGTCATGACACAAACAATTGCAAGAAACCCATCCTATCTTCGCAATATCTGTTTTAGTGACGAATGCACATTTTTTTTAAATGGGTTTGTTTAACATACGAAATGTAAGATATTGGTGCGATAAAAATCCCCATGTTTTCCGGCAAGATCACGCCCAATTTCAGCAAAAATTGAATGTGTGGATAGGAATACTTGGCGACCATATCGTAGGTCCCTTATTTTTCGACGGAACCCTTACTGGGGAATTGTACTTAAACATGCTGGAAAATCTCATCCATCCGTTAATAGTTGAGATTGCTGAAAATAATCCAAACGAATTTGACATGGCTATCATATTCCAGGAAGATGGCGCTCCTCCGCATTTTAGCAGACATGTTCGCAATTATCTCAATAGAGCGTATCCTCGACGATGGATTGGTCGTCGTGGTCCAACAAAATTGTCTCCGCGATCCCCTGACCTGACTCCGTTGGACTTTTTTTGTGGGGTAACTTAAATCGAAAGTTTTTCAAACAGAACCCGATTCGCTTTTGGATTTACGACGTAAAATAATAGAGGCTTGTGCAAATATCGGAGTTGAAACTTTCCAGAAAGTACGGGAAGGCATATTAAATAGGCTTTTCTATTGCCAAGAAGTTCAAGGAGCACACTTTGAACATTTATTAAAATAGTATTACTATTCAGTTTTTATTGTATAAAATAAGTTTTGTGGTGTTTTAGAATTTTCTTCTTCTTCTTCTTCATTCTTCAATGGTGAACATTTCGAAGGCATACCTTTTTTACTTTAATTTTTTGTTTTTTCCATAAACTTGTTATTTTCAATTATCTGTCGTTTTTTTCTGGATGAATATTTTTTTATAAAACTCATGAATCAGACGCAGAATTAAAATACCTTTCGTGTCACTCGATCCCCATTGCAATTTAAAAATATGTTTATAAGTTGTAAACTTTAAATATGGGCTAAGAAGTAGTATTTAGCCTCCCATTAAAGCACACAACCTGTGAAGAAATATCAAGTAGTTCAAAAATTATTAAGGGGAGAGGACATTTTACGACCGCACTGTATCTACGTTAAGCAGTTTCCTTAAACTGTATCTAAAAATCTTCAGTATTTGTTTAAAATTACACAAAAACTTATTAAGTTAATATATTCGGAATACTAACAACAAAATTATTAGTGTTTCTCTAACAGTTTAATACTAAATTAAATATCACGCGTCTGAATGAAAACTTAACAAATACGTTTGTAAAATGTAATACAGTTTGATGTACAAGTATATTCCGTTTTGGAGGTATGGCTTTTTAATTTCTAGGTTTCAAGGAAAGGAACGCCAAAAATCTTTCTTAAATTTAAAGTCTATCATAATTCATATTACCATAGTATACCACAACATACATATTTGGGCAAAGCTATCCAACTTGCTTTATTTTAGTTTCGTTATTACTTTAAATTGGGATCCTAAATTAATTTCTAGTAGTTTTTCTTATATACATCCTTTTATTAATACTTGAGTATTTTCCCAAATATATGTGCCATTTTTGTAACACTCTGTATACTTGTGCAATCAAATACATATTACTGATTGAGCAACCTCAGCGGAAAGCCATTTTAATAAATGTTTAATTAATTGACTTCGAATATGTAGCACTACTGCAAAGTAGTAATTCATGAGGGATGTTGTCTGGAACATTACATGACATCATTAGTTCTAATACAATTCGAAGTGGAATTAGTAATAAGTACTGTCTCATTTAGTACCTACAGTGTGATGATAAAGTTCCGCACAAAATTCGTAATTTTGATATTTACTGTTTTTTGGAAAAACCATGAAACACGTCTTCTTCTTTAAAAAGACATTCCATCACTCAATTGTTTTTTCTATCGCCTTTTGCTTCTACGCTATGACGTCATCAATTCATCATCGCTTAGTTTTTTTATAAAATAATAGAGTCAAATAATTACTACTCCACATAACAATTTTTCTTGTGCGTGTGCGGTGGTAGCTCAGTTGGTAGAGCGCTCGCTTTCTGAATAAAACGTCGATTCTGGCTTGGGTTCGAAACCTAAGCAGAACTATGCAGATTTTATAAAAATCTTGTCTGCAACCCACCACACACAATTTCCCAATTCGGCTTGCAACCGTGGGATCTTAATGCTAAAAACCTTCTCTGGAATTTCTGTCGTTCGGATTCGACGTTAAACTGTAGGTCCCCCGTGATTCTACCTTAGCGCTGAGGAGAAACACGTGGCAGAGAAGAGGCCGATGCCCAGCAGTGGGACGGAAAGGCTGTTGATGATAACAATTTTTTTAAGAAAAATGTATATAAAGTCGTACAATTCAGAATTTATTTAAAATGAAAATAAGAATATTATAAAAAAAATTACACAATGGAAATTTTTATCCAAAATTAAAAAAATTAAATCCAATGCCTGACATCGTTTAAATTGTTTAGGCTACTAATGTAAATTTCCGATTTCGCATGATCCCATAGAAAGAACCGCAGCGCCGTTAAGTCAGATGATCACGCAGACCACTCAAACGGTGCTCGCCGCTATTTCTATGGAGTTATGTGAAATTACGAGTCAAAACGATTTAGATGGTTTAAAGCGGCGGATTTGTTTAGAAATGGAGAGTGTCAGCCCGGAAATTATTGTGCGTGCGATATATAATGTTTACACACGTGCTGGTCAATGCCAACTGCGTAATGGCGGAGTATTTAAGAATTTCCGTTGGGTATTTTTTTCATAATGTTCTTATTTTATTAAAAATTAATTCTGAATTTTATTACCGTTATTTGTATTCTTATTTAAAAAATAATGTTTTACCAGTATTTAATTGGTGTGATCTATCCAAATACGGAGGAAAAAATAGGGATGGAAAAAAAGACAAAGTTTATGTGTTTCAGGGTTTTCCCAAGAAAACAATAAATAACAAAATTAATAATTTTGTGCGAAACTTTATTACCAAGCAGTATAATTTGCAACAGTATTGCAATTAGGGTGTGATAGACAGGATTTTACATAAAAGAAAGAATTTGCTGGTTTCCATGAAAGAATTTTGCTTTTCAAAGCTTAAACATGAGTGTATAGTTTTATCCCAAGCTCGGCACTTTACAGTAATTAAAGCGACTCATTGATCTGTTCCAACATCCTCAATAAATTGTTTTTTAAAATTCAACAGCCAGATTCTGTTTTTAATAAACTTTGAGGGAAAACATTTATGGTTCGATTATGAAACATACATTAAAAATAATTATTTTTAGGGTCTGGTACTATACATAATTACTCTTTAGACCCAACACAATTTTTATGAATTTACATTGCACCTAAAATATTTTCATTATAATTTTTTGTATAAAATAAAACTACATACAAAGAGCTGTCCGCAGATGCCTGTAATCGAACAATAGGGACCCTGATAAGAAAGGATCGGGACAATTTAAACCGCGAATCTACTTGAATGTAGAAGAGTGATACAACACAACATTGTTTGATATTAATGTTAATAAAAAGCAGCAAAAGATAATGATGTTAATAACATGAAATTTTGCATATTGTAAAACGAATTGTACGAGATTTATACATTACAAATATTTAATGTTCTGCGTTGATATTTCGAAGTCAGATTTACAGGAAAGGAAATAAAGCGAAACATTTTCTATTTCTCCTTTACATTTCAGTGTATCTGTAAATACCTGATCAATTTTTAATGCTGCATATATCGGTGCGCCTTCCCGGGAAAGTTTGTTTCCCTTAAAATCGTAAATCCGGCTCAACAGCAGCTTCGCGGGTGGTGCTAAAGCTAATGTATAAAATAACTTTCAGATTTTAGAAGTTATGCTTGAGTACGTACATATTTTTTTATGTATATACCAAGAATATATTACATGTTTTTGCATGGCTTTTGGTGTTATGTCTTAAAGTAAGCTTAAGTTGGTAATTTTAAATTTGTAAGTACTACATCTTGTTTGATAAATTCATGTAATTTTCAGCAATAACCCAGAAACGAAACGGTTCTTAATGGAATACTTTGGGGAATAATAAATGCTAGGGTGCATGCATAAATGTTTATAATATATACACCGTACGTAAAATGTACCTTAGTTGAAAACGAAAGTTGAATAAATTAATAATCGTTTAACACATCACACAATTCAAATTGAATAACTAAATTTGTTGTTGCCGTGTATACGTATAGCAAAAACTTTCGATTTTTAGAAGTAGGGCCCTTATCGTTAGGAGGTATAAAAATAAAGGCGTTAATAGCACATTTGGAAAAAAAGGAAGAATGCAGCATGTATACAGACGCAGGTTACCCATTAAACAATGTTAAAGTTTACCCTAAAAAATTGCTTTTTATAAAAATTGTAAGTTATATATTCTTTGAGGCTTTCGCGGTTTCTCGAACTGTCAATATTACAATTTACTTTCGGCTTAGACCGCGTCGTCATTTGGGAACTACACCCAGCATTATCAGGTAAGGCCCGACCTGTAGCTTGTCTGCCTTTACAAGCATTTGTTCTAGAAGTTTGAGCCATATTTGTTCGTAGGCCCTTCCTGCCTAAACAGGCCGTGTGCTTATATTAATCAAACCTTGGGGCGGACAAGGATTTGATCTTGATGTATTTTGTTTGCCAGGACAATAATACTTAATCGGCTTATGCCTGTTAGCTGTTTGTGAACCCATACAAACTAACGTTTTGCAAGACATTGCAGCTTGCATCTTCAGAGTGAATATAACACTGAACTCAAATCCGGGAAGCGGAGGTATTTAAACCTCTTTGAGCCAGTCGGGCAGAACGACGAAGTTCTGGTTGGCTGTCACCGTTGGGC